>VZUI01095854.1:0-55231 GCA_013401135.1 Cettia cetti | reverse complement strand
CCGGGGGCGGGGCCGGAGCGCGCCTGTGCGCGGCGCCCCCGGAAAGGCGGCCACGTCTGCCGGAAGCGATGGGGCTGAGGCGCCCGGCCCGGGCCGCGGCCCCGCGCTGACCGCCGGGCCCTCACCGCTCCCCTCCCGCCGGGGCGTCCCCCGCGCCTGCAGGAGGTGAGGCCGGGCCGTGCTGAGGCTCCCGCCGCTCCTGAGTGGGGCCGGGCCTGGGGAAGGCGGCGGACAGACGGTGCTGGGGGTGGGGGGCAGCGTCCACTCTGAGCGTCGCCTTCTCGGGAGCTGGGGTGGAGGCACACGCCGCCGCTGTGGTGTCCCAGGCCCGTGGTGCAGGTGCAGGTACGCACCTGTCCGTCGTGTTGGTGTCACGGGAGAGGCAGCGGGCTGCAGAGTTTGTGAGGGAGATCTGCCTGAGCCAGGTTGGGAATTTGCAGGCCAAACGCCTAAGGCATAGTTGTTTTCTCCTTCAGAGAGAAAGAGAAAATCCTCTAGCAGCTGATGATACCAGAAACTGATGCAGTGGCCTGCTTTTAATAACCTTGATTTGAAAACCTGAGTTTTGTCTGTTTTCCTCAGAAACTGATTTGGTGTATTTCTATTAGTTACCAAAACAGCAAAATAAGAAATGAGTAGAAGAAAATTATTATAATAACTACAGCACTAATAGCTTAACACAACACAGCAATTGTTTAGGTAAACAATACATCTTGCCTTATTAGCAGCAATCTGATTTTTAATCCATCTGTCTTTTGCAGTATATGGTCCTGAAATTTTAATTGTGCAGAGTTCATGAACAGACACTCATCATGTCTTGGCTTGCTGATCTTGCTGGAAAGGCAGAGGATCTACTCAACAGGGTTGATCAAGGAGCTGCATCAGCTCTGAGCAAAAAAGACACATCAAGCAGTGTAGTTTATGCTAGTAAGAACTTGGACTCTGCCAATGAATATTCTGACGTACGGCAGCATACTGAAGAACTGAAATACTCGACATCATCCAAAGCAGCCTACATCTCCTCAGCAGCTGAAAATATTAAACACCAAAAGGCCACCATCCTGGCAGGAACAGCAAATGTTAAAACAGCACGTAGGACATCCTCAGAGGCAGCTTCTCCAGTAGAAAATGCTTCCACACCCAGAGCTGCCTCACATTTTGTGAGAAGAAAAAAGTCAGAACCAGATGATGAGTTACTGTTTGATTTTCTCAACAGTTCGGAGAAAGAACCTAATGGAAGAATAGATTCTAAAAAGGAGAAGAGCAAGGCACCTGTTCTTCAGAATCATTCCCGGACTTCAAGCATTAGTTCTGTGTCTACCAGTACACAGAGTGCAAAAACTACTGAAGATAATTCCATCAGGAGCCAAGGCAATGGTAGTTAAATAGTATTGAACCTAGAGATATTTAAAACCCAAGTATGTCTAGGGTAAGGCTAGGTAACGCATGAAATTTCATGTCACTTCATGAAACATTTAATGGCGGTAGTGTGTCAAGTGGGTGAGGTACAGCAGGGCCTTTCACATTTTTTCATCACCAGGGTAATACTGGGTACCATGCTAATTTGACAAACGACATAATTGATACCTAAATCTTTTGTGCTCTGGATCTGCCTTGTTGCTGCTGCTTCCCCTGACCCCTCTGAGCTGTGCTCTAACCTTGTGTGAGCTCCGTGTGTCTCCCTGTGGAAGCACAGGTGCTGCTGCTTTTGTTTGGTCACTGGGGCCCTTGGCTGTTGTTGCCACGTGGGAGGGGGAGGGACTTTCACCCAGGGAGCGATGGTCTTGGCTGTTGGCCAGTGCAGCACCTGGGTGAGGTGTTCCTTGTTCCACCATGCAGGAGGGATGAGCTGGCAAACTTGCTTGTCCTGCAGGAAGCTGGGTGCGGACAGGCTGCTGTAGAGCTACAGGCGGGAGAGGGCCAGAGAGATAAAGCCTCTGGGTTTGCCAGGAGGAGTTCATGACTGCAGTCTAAATCCAGAGGCCTGAATAAGCCTCAAGGCCAGGCAGTCAAAAGCTGGGGCTGGGCTCAAGTCAGCCACATAAAAGAGCATGTGGCTGGGAAGGGTCAGGAACTTGTGTTCTCTACCACACTGTCCAGTCTGTACTCCATCCTTGGTGCTGTGCTAATTTGCTGTTAGTTACTTTAGGAAATTGAAGCAAGTGGTTCTGTTATTAGTAATGTAGTTAGACTACTTTATTATTTGTTTAGTACCTGAAGCATGTAAAGTATTGTAAATGCCAGTTTTTTACTTACTACATTAAGTATGCTGAAAAGCTTTAGACATAAAAAGGGCTAATTTCCAAACGTGAATATTTTTCTATTTCTGAGTCCATGACTTTTTAGTAAGGTTTACTACTAAAAAATAATTCCGATATGTTAGACGTGGCTCTATGGCCGTGCTGGTTGGTGTTTAAGAAACATTTGCTTTGCTCAGTGTGGCTTGTTGAATTTTCTTCTGAGGGTTTTTGAGCAAAGTTTGCATTGTGGAGCTACTAAATAAGAAAGAATGCAGTTAGAATAGAGGGTTTGAACCTCCTGTTTTCTAAAGTTGATTGTACAGGTATATCTGTGTCATTTAAATATTCAGCACAGAATGTGTTGAAGTAGCTTACAGTACATTAACTATAGACAAAACCAATTAACATTATACTTGGTATACTGCCATGGTTATAATCTAATCTACTATAAATGGCTCATTTCTTGCTTCATTAGCTTAATTAATCTACTGAGTTTTCCAGACAAAGAAATCAGCCTAAATTATTTCATAAGTTGGAAACTGTAAATAAATAAAAGGAAAGATAATGACACTTCATAGGATGACCTTAATCGGAAAAGGGCTTGAGAAAATGTGGAAGAAATCTTCCTGTCACTGCTGCTACTTGTGGGTGTGGTGTTTCTCAGAATTAATAGTGTGACCCTGTTCCCTGGGCTTGGGGTGTTAGGGGCTGTTGCAGGGGTAAGAAGAAAGGTGAAGCAGCTTGGTTAGGGAGCACAAGGGGAAGTAAATAATGTTTTAACAATTGCACTACAGTCTTGCTTAGAATTGGTTGCAGTCTGGCCCCGTGGATTTTCAGCAGTTATTCACCTGAGACATACTAAATTCAGCAGTAATATGTTTGGATTGCCTGCTTGTTTGTTCATTGCTTGCTATGTCATTTTATCTTAACGCTGCTGCAAAACTTCTAACTACGTACATGGTGGGATCAAGGCTCTTACAGTGGATTTGTAGCTTTCACAGCATTAATCAAGGATGCTGTTTGTGTGCACGATGGGAAAAGGCTGTTGGTTCCTCCTTCCCTCCAGGGGACTGTTGTTCAGAATACCACTAGGCGTTCCTTTATTGTTCTTTCTTTTAAAATAAAATTGGCATTTGCAAAATCTAAATGGATACCCAGAATGGAGTTTGTACTAAAAATTTCTGCAGTTAGTTGCTATGTATATCTAGTGTTTTCTATTACTCTTCAGCTTCTAAAGACTTTTCTGAGCAGGAAAGTCATAAATAGTGTTAATGTTTTGAAATCCTAAAGTTGCCATTTTTGTAATAAGAAATTTTATAACTTCTCTGTCTTTGTCTAACAAAAACATTGCATGATGCATGTAAATAGTCCTGTTTTGTGCAATCCCTTGTGAGAAGGAGCTCCATATTCCATTTCAGCATGAACTGTTTTGATTTATTATCATTGTTGTTCCTTAACCATCGATGCAGAACATGGAACTACTGTTTATAGAAAGGCAGTTTACAACTACATGCATTTGTTCTAAGTTGCATCTCTCTGTGCAGAAACTCCAGACAGTTCAGACTCTGGCCTGGGAGCACAAGGGAATGGCCCGAGGGACTCATCCCTGAGTGCAGTAACCAGCCCCAGCCTTTCAGCTAATGATGATTCCAGATCACATGAGCTGTCCAATCTTCGCCTGGAGAACCAGCTGCTGCGAAATGAAGTTCAATCTTTAAATCAAGAAGTGGCTTCATTAATACAGAGGTCCAAGGAAACACAAGAAGGTACTTCAGCTATAGCGTTAGTAAAATGCTAGTGAACTAGGAAACAATTCCCTGTGTATTTATAATAAAAACTCTCCAGGTACATTTGCCTGTATGAGTTCCCATGTAATGAGATGGGAGAAATTAAATGGTTTGTTGAACTACAAAGGTAAAACAAATGTTGATTAAAATGATGTGTTCAAGTTAGTTACAAAGCTTACACCTTAATAAAACACTGGCAGCAAATACCATGTTTAAAATACTTTCCTCACATTTTAATGGCTTTTGGAAAATACTTATTTTTAAATGAGCAAATTCCTTTGAATACTTCAAACTGACTACTTTCTGACTGTAGTAGACTATAGTCTCTGATGCATAGAAACTGACAATAAAAATATAAAATTAGTATTTTTAATATGACATCACTGGCTTTTCCAAAGCCAAGTGAAATGACAAATGTAAAAATGTGAGTACAAATTAAATGATAAAACAGAGAGCAAACTCCTGCTGTTAGGCATAAAATTGAGGTACCAGATTTTTTTCACAGTAACTGCAGAAGCCAGATAACTTTAATATCCAGTGAAGTTTAATGTGTGATGTTAGATTAAAAACAGAAGCTTCTAAGTATTCAGGCATTATTCATGACCGGTGTGTTTTTCTATTGCTTTTTATGTGACAGTAAACTCAAGCTAGATTTAAACTATATGCTTTATGAAAACATTTCTCTTGGCACAGGGACGTTTGACAATAGGCCATAGCAGGGGATGGCACAGGTGAAATCTGTCATCTGCAGTGTGACTCAGGGAGAAATGTCTATTTTGAGATCACCTCCAAAATTTTCTGGGTTGTACTTTGACAGACAATCTGGCATTTGTTACTTCTTGGTAGGTCATAAATTTTCAGTTTTACTTCCACTTGGTTGTATTTAATTTTTTTCTTTAAGAAATGAGATATGTGCATCCTGACTGCTTACAAGACCTTGCACTATCTACTTTTGTAAATTTAAAGAAACCTTTTAATTTATAGAACTGAACAAATCCCGGGAGAAGGTGGAGAAGTGGAATGCTGACCATTCAAAGAGTGACAGGGTGGTTAGAGAACTTCAGGCTCGAGTGGATGATCTGACAGAGGCTGTTGGTGCCAAGGATTCACAGCTAGCTGTGCTGAAAGTACGCCTGCAGGAAGCTGATCAGCTCTTAAGTGCTCGGACAGAAGCTTTGGAAGCGCTGCAGAGTGAAAAGTCACGGTACTTCATAATTTCATACTTTGGAATTGTGCAAATAGCAGTAAGTTTGAAAAATCAAGGTAGATAATTTAGTGTCTTCCAGAATAAAAAATAATAAACTAATGAGGAAAGACTTGAAATACAAGGATTAAAGCTTGCACTAAAACTGCTCTATCACAGTTGGCAGTGGGAACAGGACAAATGAGTATCAAATAGGGTATCCATTGGCATCTGATTATTGAAATCCATTTTGTGTAAAGTATTTATGTTTGTGTCAGAGGCGTGAAGCTAAAGGGCCCAATAATTTTTTTTTCTTGAAAAATAGACTTGCTTACCCACTAATATAAAGGTTTTTCTGGACTTATCTCACTGCTAGGATGTGGATACTCCAAAATATAGGCCAGGGAGGAGAAGTGTGATTAACTCCAGGCCTCACACCTCCAGTCTATGTCCAGTAATCTACTGGGAAAATTTTCAAAGCTGGTCTGGAAACCAGGAGGTTATATTTCTACACAAAAAATCACACTAGCTTGCTTCTTTTCCAATTAATGTGTGTCTCTATTTCAGAATAATACAAGACCACAGTGAAGGAAGCAGTTTACAAAATCAAGCCCTTCAAACTCTTCAGGAGAGGCTGCGTGATGCAGACTCTGCACTCAGGCGAGAACAAGAAAGTTACAAACAAATGCAGGTTAGACATGAAGAGTAAAGAAGACTTTAAGATTCTGCTTTTGAGATCAGATCCATGAGCTTCCATGTGCTCCCTCTTCCCTTTGACTTCAGTTCCTCTTCAGGGTACTAATTGCTTGGAAGGATGTCCTGTCTGCTTCACTAAATACCCTTGAGATGCTAATTTATTTCTTATATGTTATTTTTGAAAGCTTCACGAGTAAAAGTGTTTGAGGATTAATGTTGTCAATTTTTGCTGGGGTTTTTAATGCTAATTTTAATGTTAATACTTGTTTAATAAACTGATTACTGATTTACTTGTAAGTTTTCCGTGGTGTGTTGTTACACAACATACTGTTACACAATTTTACTGTGAGATCTTAAGATGAAGGATCACTTCTGTGGTAAAGATATGAGTACATTATTGATAAGAGAATGTTTTCTATGCTTAATTTGGCCTTTGTTATGTAGCATCTCTGAAAATCTTTATCAGTGTCTGTTTTGGGTTTTTTTTACAGTACTTCAAAATTTATCATGCTACAATTGATAATATTTTTTGAGGGGCAAGCTTGCTTTTAGTTTGCTAAATAAATGTGAATAATAGGAAGATTGCTATTCCCTCACTATTGGTGGTGAGGGAAAGATAAGCATATTCTTACTCGGATCATTTACTGCTTGCTTAAGCAAACAGCGTTTCTTTCCACATAGCAGTAATGTATCTTTGAATTGGAGGTGGTAGATAGGAGGTGGTGTGCTCTCTGTAGTTGCTTTTAAACTTCCTTTTTCCTTCCTAGGTTAAAACTGTTTTTAAACACAAAGTATTGTTTCTTTATTGCTAATAGAATGAATTTGCTGCTCGTCTGAGTAAAGTGGAAGCAGAACGTCAGAACCTGGCAGAAGGGATAACTGCAGCAGAGAGAAAGTATTTAGATGAGAAGAGGCGAGCTGATGAGCTTCAGCAGCAAGTCAAAGTAACTAAAAGCCACCTAGAATCTGCAAAACAGGAACTGGCAGACTATAAACAGAAAGCTACTCGCATTCTCCAAGTAAGCATTGTTGTGAAGAAATACTGTCTGAATTTTATGCTTTAACTGTGTTTAAGGTGTCATGCTTCAAATAATCTAACTTGTGGTATTTTTTTCATGTGACCTGTAATGTGTTCCGGGGCATATCTATAATGATACATTTATAGAACAGCTACCAGTCTGCCTTTTGTAAACTTAAGTTTATAGATGAAGTTATGGAATTGAAATGATAGTTCAAGTCCTGAACCTGAAAAAAAATCCAAGAAAGCCATTGCATTTATTGTGCATCATGTGTCAGTGTGTTCCACATCTAAGAGTCTAGATAGTTAAACAGATGAAACCTACAATTTGTTCCATATCCAGTATTCTTGATTCAAGAATAATGCTCTGTTCTGATTGAGGCTGAAGCATAGCATAGAATGGATGCTTAATGTATAACCAGAGAATATTTTTCCATGTCCTGAAAGTGGCTTGTGATTAATATTATATGAACAGTGGCAAAATCAGGTATTTTGTGCCAACTTCTGTACCATATAAATTGTCAAAGATACCATGTCCAGATGTGGTTGGTTTAGTCTTGTTTATAAGTGTTAGCAAGATGTTGAAGATAGAGATCTCTTTTTAGAATAGTTAATTTAGTTAAATGTTCAAGGACAGGTTTTAAATCATCTTGGTAAATACGAAAAGCCTAAAATCACAAGTCAATGTCAAGGTAGCACTAGGCTGACTCTGAATAAAATGGTTTATCCTCTTTCCTGGAAGAGTCATCGCTGTATTTGGTTCTTGATTTTGTTGGCAGGAGAAAAAGGGAGTCAGCTTTTTCTATGGTGTCTGTTGGTGTGCATCTTGTCCCTTTCAGTACTGAGAGGGCCAAAATTGTTGTATCCATTACAACTTTAACATTCCAGGCACTGGTAAAGAACAAAGCTGTACTCTTCCACAGGTAGCACAGGCTTTCAGTAAAATTAGTCTTATGGCATACAGGAAATCAGAAAAATTATCAATATGGAAGCATTTTCATTTTCAAATGTCTAGGGTCATCGTTGGATAAAAGAACAGATAAACCAGTCATTAGAGCATATTCTAGTTGAGCACTTCTCCAACACTGCTATAAATAATGTATTGACTTATTTTTTTCAGTCTAAAGAAAAGTTGATAAACAGCTTAAAAGAAGGCTCTGGTATTGAAGGCCTGGATAGCAATACAGCAAGCACGGTGGAACTGGAGGAACTGAGACATGAGCGAGACACTCAGAGAGAAGAAATACAAAAACTAATGGGGCAAATACAACAGATGAGGACAGAGCTGCAGGTAGCTGTGTCTGTGTACACCTGTATTGCAGTTAGCTACAACAAAGGGCTGTTCTCTTGTATACTGTGGGTCTGTTGTTTCTAGTGTTTATTACCTTCTCTCTTCTCTCACTACTGTGTACTCCTTTTGAGGAGTACTCCTTCTTTCCTAACAATCATAGTGATTTCTCTAGCCATCAGCTATATTCTTTTCTGCAAGAGCACCTGAAGCATTGTAATCCAGGTCATCTGCTGGCATAATGGGCCCAACACAGCAGCTGCATGCAAGCCCATTTTACACAGTTTTAGCCTGTAGATGGTAGAGAGGAAACAGAGGATTTTCATGTTCACAAAATGCATTCATTTTATTACTGTTTTACTAAAAATAATCTGTATAAAATGACCAATTGTAATTTATCCAATACACCTACACCTTCCTTTTCTTTTGAAGAAATATTGCATATACTACTTCTTTTGCTGTTACCTATGACTGATTTGCAGTAACATCTGAATGTTAGTGAAATTGTTGTATTTGTGTTCATTTCAGGATATGGAGACACAGCAGGTAAGCGAAGCTGAGTCAGTGAGAGAGCAGCTTCAAGACCTACAAGAGCAGATATCAGCACATAAAATGGCCAAGCAAGAGGCAGAAGCTGAACTAGAACGGCAAAAACAGGTGAGGAATTTTTGAAAGCTGGATCTGTTTTTAAGCCCTATGGGATGCCATCAGCAAAGCACTTGGCTTAATAAGAAAATATTTGGATACTTGGGCAGCGTTTGATTAATTTTTTTGTCTGGTGCTTCAAAGAAATTCCCTAAAGCTTGGTGAATGTCACTAGGTCAAGGGAAGTGCAGCCAGGACTAAGCAATGGTCAGGCCCTTCTGGATACTTCTGATGAAGAGATCCCACTGAATAAACAGGACCTTAAGGGAGTGCACAGAATTGGTCAGGATCTTGCATTTTATTCAGCAGAGAAAGAATCAAACAGCAGGGATGTAGTAACAAGTGTAACATTTTTATATCAAAAAACCCTAATACTGTAAGTGGCTACTATGAAACTTCTGTGCTCAATTAATACGTAAGTTGTAGCTTGTAAAACAATGTCATTGTAGTACAAATTTAGAGGTAATTTATTTAATCCATTTGTTCCTCTTAGTTCTGAATCTAATTGTCATTACTTCTAAATTGCTCTAGTAGAAAAATTGCTAATAAAATTGTTAATGAAGTCTGTCAGATTGTGTCACCTTTTTGAGCAAATTCTGCCTTGATTTAAGCAGTTTTGCGCTATAAAGAGAGCGGGGAAAAAAGGCAAATTCATATTTTATGTGAGCAAACTTATTATGCAGTAGGAATTGGACAAATACTTAGCACTCTGTTAAAATTTTGCCTTGTAAGAAAAAGCTCGTGTAAAGAGAATTAATAACGAAGAAAGCACGAGTCCTCTGTATCTGCTAGAACAATTTATCTTATAGGATTATCTATCCATTCCAAAATTACATTTTAATGGGATGCTCGCAGCTTGAACTAATTAAAAGGCAAAAGTCGAGGTCTGCTCTTGATGGGTAGCTGATGTTTATTTTGTCAAAGCAGATGGTAGATTGTATTTTGTTACTCCTGCCCTTCTGAGGAATATGCTTTAAGTCAATAGAAGGAGTGAGGTGAATCAAAAAAAGCATCAGTTATTGCAGAAACTGAAGTCTTCCTTTTGATGACACCCATTTACATGTGCTTTTAACATAATTGCTCATGTTGGTACTTAATGTAATTATGGCTGGTTCTATCTGGAAGTTGCTTTAACTATTGTCATAAGGTTTCTGCAATTGAAGATGGAAAATAAGTAGAGGTGTTATTTTTTTGTACAATTGATGGTTCAAAGGGAGAGCAGGATTATCTGGTTTTTTGTAGCAATTGATAGCTGAAGTGAAAGTGATTTGAAGATTGTCTTAATTTAAAACATAAGCTTGACAGGTCTGTAAGTGGGAGCTAAAATAGCCACTAAATCATGGGAGTAACAAAACTTACAGTTAGATTTACTCTTCAGTAATTATTTTTGCTAATAGTCCTTCTCCTTTCACATCTGCTATGTTAATTTATCCTAAACTTTAGAGGAAGATGTATGTCATACAGAATTATAGACAGCTATGCCAAGGGGTTTTGAACATGTTTAAAGAATGGTATTTTGAATTAATGACTTTGGTTTAGGAACATAGATACCTCCTAAGTGTTTTGTTACATTATTGACATAGTTGTAAGATAGGACCACAACAAATGGTGAAAGTGTAAGGAAGATAAAACTGTGGTCCCAATGAAATTGTGTGACTCCTAGTAAACTAGTCTGGATTTATATTAGGGCCTCCACAAAAGAATTTAATTTGCCTTGTAGGTTGTGTCTTGATATTCAGCTCTCTCTATTCCCATACCTCCCCTCCTAGCAAGATGTGTAGCTAGGATAATATTTCAGTTTGTATTTGATTGCAACATATTGCTTTCTTGTGTTCTTTTGTGAAACTAGATAACTAAAGTTTCTTTCAAAATACATATATTATAAAATCTTTTATGTGTAATTGTGATAAATTTTATAGGAACTCCATTATACTGAAGAAGAACTGTATCGAACAAAGAATACTTTGCAAAGCAGAATAAAAGACAGAGAGGAAGAAATTCAGAAGCTCAGAAATCAGGTGTGTATAGAAAATAATTTTATCACCTTCAGTTACGAAAACAGTGATAGGAACTACTCATTTGACTAAACTATCCTGAAAAATCCTGTAAGCATTCTACTAGCGACGTACAGCGTACTTGTTTTCAATAAAGAGTTGAGTTTTGAGAGTAGGGAATACAAGAAGGGAACCAAGTAAATAGCCTGCTGTATGAGCTTTACATAAAGGGAGGGTGGGGGGAGTGTCCCAGCTAGATCTGGTGGGGTTGTTGGATCAGAGTTCTTCTCTTTGCAAACTAAAAAAACTTGCTGGAGTTTGATTAGGTCATTATGAATTCTACCAAGATCCTTGTAACTGTTCAAAGAACCCAAGTTATATCCTGCAGACTCAGTGATCCATCTGGCCCACTGTTCTATCTTGGCCAGGGGCAGTAGGGGCCAGCATGTGAGCCTGGCCACTTTCTTTGCTCCTGTGTACCCGCTCAATATCAGGAGTTGAATTAGGGTTGTTAAAAGTCTTTACTAAGTTCTGCTGCTGTGTTGATGGACCTGTTTCCCTTGTATCAGTCTAATCCCTTTTGGAACCTCCTCATACTTGTGAGCCCCCACAGTCTCCCTGGGCAGCATGAAGGCTTAGGCCTTGTTCTGTTAGGTTACCTTAGCACAGTGAAAAGTAAGCTGTTTGTGGAGAAATTGGTAGTCTGGAGTCAGGGGTGGTCAGCTGAGCAGTTACCATGTCATAAGTTGGAATTGGTTGTGATGTGATACAGATTTCTTGAGCATATGGGCAGATGAATTTTCTGGTAGTGCTGAACTTCAGGACTACCTGCACCTGCCTGGTTGCAGGCACTCAATTTGTATTTTGGGCATCTGTAATTCCTGATGATTGTTTTTTTTCATTAATGAAGCTTTTTTTTCATTAATGTGGAATATGATGCCACAAAGTGGCCGAGGTCCAAGACTGTAGTGAATAGATGAGCTATTACACATATGGCAGATCTGGTGATTCCCATTTGCTTGAAATATTTTCTGCAAATTGAATGGCATCATCTGTGTCAAGTGCATGATCCATTTGCTGGCCTTGCAGTTTCTATTCGCTGGTATAATCATGTTTTCTGCCTTGGTGCTCTTCAGTTCTTCTGCAACATATCCTCCATTTTCATAATTTCATTCATGTTTTCCTGTAAAATGGCATCAGACTCTTGTCATTTGCACTGAGTTTTTCCTTCCTTGCTTGAAAACATTTCTACATATTCACTAAGTTGAAAGGTAGCCAGGCTGGATAACCGTGGTATTGATTGCTGTTTCAACTTGTCTCTGAGGCATCGATGTTGTGATCAAAATTAGAAAAAAATCCAGAAACTACCACATGATTATAGGTGGAAAACAGAAAGATACATTTTAAAATAGAGTATCTTGTGTAAAATAAACAGTTAACAACTGTTGAAATTGTTTCCTCTATTACACTCACCAGTGATAGTTTCAATGGCATTATCCTATAGAAATTCGGCAGTGGAGTCACTTGGTTCTTGAAGGCCTAGGTTGTTATAGAGCTTTGTAATATGTCAGTTAATCAGAGTTTGAATTTAGAATGATTTTTTTTTTCTTTGCTCTTTTTTAGCTCACAAACAAGACTCTAAGCAGTAGTAGTCAGACAGAATTAGAAAATCGGCTTCATCAGCTGACAGAAACACTAATTCAGAAGCAAACCATGTTGGAGAGCCTGAGCACAGAGAAGAACTCCCTTGTGTACCAGCTGGAGCGGCTGGAGCAGCAGCTGAAGGCTATCCAAGGCACAAGTGCTAATGGCCCTTCCATTAACATGGCAGGCATTGATGGTGCTGAAGGTAAACAGGAAATTCAGTACTTAAAACTCTTGTCGTTTCTGCAGTCCAGGCTTTTTATTTCCTAATGCCTTTCCCTGAAGGTCTCAGTTTGTAAGGAAAAACAAGTGCTGAAAATAGACTGCTTACTCTAGAGACCTTCTCTACAGCAGCCAATATCATAAAAAAGAGTTAACTGGAAGCTCCTTTTTGTGAGCAAATGACTTCAGTAAATTTAATAAAGCAAATTTAGTCTTTAACTCTCAATACTATGCCACTATTGGAACAATTCTGTCACAAGTGCAATTAAACTTACATTTTGGGGTTTAAACTCAATATTAGAAAGAGGATTTAAGTATTCTCTTGCAAAAAGAGTTTGGGAGGAGAGTGAGAATGGGGTACTTCCTTTTGAGGATTGATCTGGTTGAAATTAATTTCTTCCTTGCTTTCTGTTTTTCTTGGAAAGCAGCTTAAAATATGATGGTTCTGATGAGGTTGGTTTGTCAATCCCATATCTGGGACAACCTCAGCAGTCCATCCATGGTGTTTGAGATGTTACTTTTCAGAGTCAAAGTTGTCATTTTGTATGTACTTTAAGTGACTTTAAAAACAAGGGACAGTTGCCAAGAGGTGTGACATACCAGTCCAGACTTTTTCTCTGCTTATCAAAGCAGGGGTTGTTTGTAAGTAACTTTAGAAAGCTGAAGTTTAGTTACACTGAAGAAATATTATCAAATCTTTTTTTTAAAATAAAATTGCTACATAGTAAAAATGTAAATAAAGTTAAAAATGGTTGAATGTACAAGTTAGTGTCAGAAATGCTAATCAGTTTCGCTGTATGAGGGTAAAAAAAGTTTGAGAAACTGTGCCAGTATGAAGCCCATCATTTTATACACTTAATAATAGTTATTGTGACATGATGGAATTGAATATCAAGTTAACCATTTAGTAAACTAATATATTTTAAAAATATACCAAGTTGAAGAAAAGTTTGACTCAAGAATTGACAACTTAACAATCATATTGATCACTATTTTTGTATTATTTTTGCATATTGTTATGTACTACCAGTTTGTTCTATTTAAACAACAACCTGTGTAACGTTTTGCACTTTTCCCATGCAACAGGCGCTCGTCTGCGCAGTGTTCCCGTCCTGTTCAGCGACGCGGATGCCAGCGTGGCAGGAGTGTACGGGAGAGTCCGCAAAGCTGCCAGTACTATAGATCAGTTCAGGTAAGAGTGTCCCAAGGGAGTACAAATTGCAATTGTCACCCTGTTACAGTTTTCAAGTGACACACTTTGGTGTGTATTTTTCCCTTTTATGAAGGAAAAAGTTTAAAATAATGCTGCTGAAGTAGGGTATGAAATACTAAGTATTGACCCACTTCACTTGTGCTTTCCTATGATATTAGTATCTCTTTATTAATATGCTTTTGCAAATTGTTGTCAATTATTTAAACAAAGCTCTTACAGATGCAAGAGGTTCCCAAAGTTATGAAAAAATATCTAACTGAATTCATTACCATCTTCTACATTTTTTACTTTCAGAAGTTTTGACTGTGTTGTGATAAACACTGTAAGAGTGTGTTAGTAGGGGAGTATCATCTGTACTCTTTCAGTCCTGATGAAGACAAGATTTTGCCTTCTAAGCCTATGCAGCTGTTTACCTTGGAAGATAATCTGTTTGAGGAATTAGTAAAAGAAAATCATTCTGGATCCAGCAATAAATTTGCTTTGATCCCTTTCTGAGAAGTTAAGTAAATTTACAGTATTCACAGCAAAGATCTGCTACAAAACTTGAAACAAATACCAACAGAAAACAAAACTTGGAAATACTTCTTAGTTCTTTAAAAGCAAGATACCTTGATAGAAAGTCCTTTGTGTTTCCATGGTACTTGAATTTCATTCTGAAAGGATTTCTGTGATTGGGAAAAAATTAGGAGGTTATGTTTTATGGTCTGAATTTTCTCACCCCACTTAATGTTTTGAGTACATGAAGTAAAATTCAAGACAACAAAGCCTTGTGTGTATTTGAGAAAATTCAAGACAGAAACAAAGCCACGAAGTTTGAGTTTGTGGTGACTGGGATGAGAGGAACAGGAATTTGTTGCTCAGTGTTGAACTGTGTGTTTTGTTTTCTCTTGCTACCTGTGTAGCATTCGGCTGGGAATCTTTCTGAGGCGATACCCCATAGCAAGAGTCTTTGTAATCATTTACATGGTGAGTCTGCTTTCTTGAATGCAAAATTTCTATAGCCAGTTTATATGCCAGCATGTCTTAAATGGCAAGATTGATGTTCAAAAGGCTATAATTAACAACTCAATGTGGGTTTTTGGAAAGTGGACCAAATAATACTTATACAACAACATTTTTGAGTCATGTTGCTTGGCAGTTTTCAGTTTTTCCCACAAATTGTCAGTATAGCAGTCTTAAAAACACTTATGTAACTACCATTTAAAAGCCTGTGAAAGTAGATTTCTAATAGTAAAATATGGAATAATAGTAACCAGCTGCCAAGGTTAACCTGCCATGCCTGCATGCACTGCATTTAGGAAAATGACATTTTTAGAGCTTTTTTAATATTTGAATCTTCACTTCGTTTCTTTTTTTCAGTGGCTAGTGATCACTCTTCTCTACGAGCTGAAAAAGGAGCAAGACAAGTTTTTCTTGGTAGACTTACACAAAAAATAGAAAATTGCTCACTCACATCGAGCAAAACTGTCAGGCTGGCAATTGCTAGAAGTGAAATGCCTCCCTTACCCACTGGAGGGCGGGTGCCTGTCAGCTGCAGGGACCTTTTGAAAAAGGCAGGCTTTGTAAAAATCTCTGAAGACTTCTGCTACCTTAGCTGCAATCTGAAGGGAAATTGATGGTGGGTGTATACGAGCTGGGCAGTCTGTGGCAGTTACCCCTTTTCAGCTCAAATCTTGACCATGGCTACTATAACTTGAATTTTTAAAAATATTTTTAGCAGCTATTTACTGCTGCTGTGAATGGTGATTGTCAGTGCTAAATTTATTTCTTTTCTTTTCCCAGGCATTGCTTCATCTCTGGGTTATGATTGTTCTCCTTACCTACAGCCCAGAAATGCATCATGACAGTCCCAGTGGCAGGTAGACTGAGACAGGACCATGTGCTGTGCAACGTGCTGTGGACTGGCAATGCCTTGGAATTACCAGTCCTGAAACATCAGCAAACTTTTCCTCATGGTGTTTGGGAAGGATGGAAACCTTCATGCCTGATTTATCACTACCTTTCAAATACATGTGTAATACTATGTAGCTTTTTCAATTTACTTAAAAGAGCATCACTTACCTGGAGAAATGAAGCTGTTAAGCTAAGCTCTATTAGCCTTTACATTTTATGTAGACCCTCTGATGGTTAGAGTGAAAATAAGGCTTGTTCTGCAGAGAAATGCAAGGATTTCTGAAATTGCAGATATATCTGGTACAAATTATTTTAGGTCATACTGGATGTGGGCTATGGTCAGGTAATAAACTGTATTTAGCATTTTAAATAAACTTCTTTCTGGTTTCTTTCAGTCTGCTTTTGCACTTCTGTTTTTAACTTTGTACATAATATGCTTTTCCTTAACATTAACTGGAAAAAGGACAATGGATTGGTGCAATATATTTTTGTAAATAAGTTTAAGAATAAAGTATTATGCATTCTTCTTAGCTTTGTACTTCTAGTGCAATAGATGTATCTTTCCTACCAACTGAATAGTGGGGCTGCCTATTGAAAGGCTGGTATTTTAGCTTTATTAGAGAAAGATGGTTTTTGAGAAGGAAGATTTAAACTGTTGAGAAGTAATGGTGTTTCTTTTTGCACTTGAAATTTGTATATTTTAACTGCATTTTCTTATACCTCTTTCATTAGTACATGTCTTAATCAGATCTTACTGAAACATTTATTTTCTAAAGCTTTGGGTACTTAATTAAAACTATTTCTATATAAAAGCTATCAAAACATTAAAAAATTCTCATCTCTCAACACTCACCAAATATACTAATAAACAAACCTCATCAAATATTTATAGTAAAACCCAAAATATCAAACCTACTGTGGAAGTTCTGTCGGATTGTGGCATTCTGTAATTATGAATTATCAATAGACAATCACGCAAGGTCACTTTCTTTCCTTAAGAAATTTCTTGGTTTTTTGTTTGGTGCTCACAGCTGAGTAATGAAAAGATGACTGCAAGCAATTTGTCCCTCTTGCTCTTAAGGATGTGGTTCAGTTTTCATGTGGCTTCAACACACAGCATTAGGTCCCGTGCATGAAGTCTGTCACGCTGGCTCCTATGGAAATGTTACAGTGGACAAATGACTGTATTGCTGCTCTGATTCAGATCTTGCAGAGAAAACTGAAATATTTGGATAAACTGAGTAATAAAAGAGAGCATTTATTCTAAGTTGTGTCTGCCCTTTTTCACATTTGTTGTATTTTGCCTAATTCCTGTTGCCTGTTTTCTTTTCAGTTCTGCTACTAAAGCCACTTTTGAACCCCAGGGGGAGCTGATTGGTATCAAGTAAAGGACCTTGGAATTAATTTTCTACACACATCCAGTTTTTTTTTCATTTAAACACTTCCAAAACATTGAATCTTTGGATATTTCTGTATATTGTGATATTTTGGGAGGAACACTATGAGTGGTATAAATGCCTTAGAGTTTATCTATTCTTACTTTTGTGTGTGTGTGTGTAGTTGGTTTGTTTGTGGGCTTGTTTGGTTTGGTTTTGGAGGGGGTTGGTGGTTTTTTGTTTGGTTTCTTTGGGGGTTGGGGGTTTTTTTTGTTCGGTTTTTTGTTTCAACATCAACTGTGGAATGCACAGATAGCCTCTTTTTGACGAAGCTTACTGAAGTTATGAAACCCTTCATCATAGATTAGTATTCTTTTCTTCAGTATTTCAGGCATTATGGTAGAAGTTTCACAGGGGTAAGCACTAGAAGATTTCTGCTAACTTCTGCCTATTGAACTGAGCTCTTGTGTTCCAGTATCAGTTTGGGTTTTTGTAGTGGTGACCCTGTGCTGAGAATGAGGATAAAGTCTTTGATGCAGGGCACTTGAATAGCATCAGCCCTGTGTTCTGGACAGTGCTAAACAGTTTCAGAGCTAGACAAGAAATAACTACTCCATAAAGCTTTTGTTCAAACACACTGGAATTTCTGTCCCACAGTTCATTGCCTGCACAGATGCAGTGCAAGAGCACTCAAGACCTTGTGTTGGAGCCTCTCTGAAGATAAATGTCACATTTTGAATTGAAGGCTAAGATGTACTTTCTGCTTCCAATCGGTGGTATTGGTTTCCAGTGCCATCTGTGTAGATTTGTGAAGTGAGCCTCAGCTACAGGTCAAAGGTGACAGAAGGACACCGTTCTGACAAGCAGCTCCTCATGGTGGTGCCTTTTTTTTGGGAGGTTGCCTCACTGAACAAATGGCTTGGCAGTGATCAAGACTCTGGTAGCCTCTCTCCTAAGTGGTGGGAAGATGTTCCAAGTGCCAGGTCTCTTCTTGAGGCACTATCAAACTACTGGGCAGTTAAACTACTCCCACTTCAGAGACCAGAATATCACTTTAGGGGCTTTGAAAATACTTTGCGAACGGTGACCCTATCTTTCCTCGCTCTGTAGCCTAACACCAGAAATAAATGGTTATCATAACTCACAGAAAACAGGAATGTCATTTCCTAGCTGCTGTATCTCACTGCCTTGAGAGCACAACGGGCTATTTTTTGATTGAAAAGTCAGTCCTTCCTTCCTTCCCTCCCTCCCTCCCTGAAACTGCTCCAGGTACCAAGCATACAGTTTGACAGAGTGAAAATGATGAAAATTGAGGACCAGGGTTGATAGGGAGCCCTGCGTTGTTTGTTTCCCCCTTCCTCATTTGTGCCCAGTTTCCGGGCTGTGGTCAGAAGGACAGAGTGGAAGGAGGTGAGAGGAGCTGTCCCCTCCAGGCTGGCTGGCAGCGGTGCAGGGAAAGCGGCTGCAGACACGCGGAGGGGAGGGCAGGAGCTGCTCCGGTGGATGAGGCTGCAAAGGGACGCGGGGATGGATAACGAGAGCAAATACTCGTTCCCTGATACTCTGCAGCCTAGAAAAGGCCTGTTTGATTCAGACTCTGCTCATCTTGGTACATGTTCAATTAGGCAGATGTACTTGGAGACAGATTTGGGTTTCTGTGAAAAAGGGCTTTGTGTGCATCCTCACAAGCCCTCATGTGACATCAAACTCTTCTTTGCCACCTTGGTTTGCTGATACCTGATCTGTGCTTTATTTGCTGTGCCAGGTTAGCCACATGTATACTAAGACCCCGTACAAAGGAAGTGACTTTATTGCTCAATTGCAGATAACATTAACAAGGGGCAAATCAGAATTGGATGGTAATTAATCTGCTAATTTCTCATCAACATAGATGAGAGGCATATTGCTTTACCAGAAAGAATGGCTTTCTTTGCTGACTGACTGCAGCCTGATTATAAGATTTGACATTAATGTGTTGCTAGATATTTAGCTGTGAAACTGGAAGAATAGTGCAAAGAATTCATCAGAATTTCATGTGCTTTCATTTGTACGTTATCTTCCTGCCCTACAGCTTGAGTTTCAAAGCCTTGACTTGGAAACAGGCAGACAGATGCCAGCAAATCAGAAATTGTGACAGATGAATAGCAGCTCCCAAAATTATCTGCATTATTCTAACAGGCATCTATGTGCATGCACTAATATAAATAATCCTCTTAAATACAGTTTCCTTTCAAAAATGCACTCACTAATTTAATCTCTATTTTAAGGTGCTCGGTATTGGGCTGGTGGCAAAACTGGATCTCACCCTTTCACTCCACAAATTGTGGAATGATCTTTTGAGTTCTCTCTATGTAGTGTTGCCTCCAGCAATACTGCTTGAATTAAATGCTGTTCATCAAAGAGTTACTGCAACCTGTTTAGAGAAAGTATCTGATGCTCCGGGCAGCTCAAGGAACTGGAGGGATCATGATCCATAGACTGGACCCTAGGCATAAGTGAATCAAGATGTGCAAAAAGATTGGGCTGGGAACACAGGCACACTTTTTCAAGTTGGAGGGGAAAATGCAAAATTGATGATTTATGATTACAAACATTTGCCAGTAATGTGATTAAAAGTCTGACAGATGAAATACCACATAAGAGACTTCTTGTGAGAGAGTAAAAGATAATAAAAGAGAAGCAATACCCTTTTTTGTGACATTGCTTAGGCCTTTCTAGTCAAGATTCAGGAGCATGGATGAGTGTTTTGTCTAGAATTGACCTTTCCTATGCTGAAGTTGCATGTGCAGGTTTTCATGTTTGCATGTTCAGTTCAAATCAGGAAAATTACAAAAAGAGTATTTTGAGTCCACATTCTTTGAGGAGAAACTGGTGGAAGACAAAATAAGCAAGAGTCTGAGCAAAGGGATGGGCTCCAGGTGTTCTGCAAGATCAAGCATCTGTATTTGGTAAAGGTCTGTGATAAGAAATGGGTGTTCTTATTTGCTGAAGTTAGCAATGCTGAAATTAATCAACTGCAGCAAAATGACTGATAGGGTACAGAGAAGATCTGAGCTTAGTGGAATGGGTTAGAGTGAATGTTGATTTTTTTTTTTTTCCCACAGAAAAGGAGTCAGTTTTGGCATTCATAGTAAAAAGAAACATCAAAGACAGCACTTTCTACAGTTTAGTGCTAATATGCTTGATGTGTTTTCTCGATAGATTATAAAAAAATACCACCTTAACACTAGTGTCTTGCAGCAGCCTGGAATGGCTGTAGTCTGCATGTGCAAATTCAAGCAATAATTGTCCTAAATTGCTCTATTTAAAAAATTAAGATGCTTGTTGAAAGCATTTGTGTTGATATTTTTAGTGACAAGAAAACATGATTCATAATTAGTGTTTAATTTGTAATTAGAAAACACATTCTGCTGAATGAGAGATGGGAATGCCATTTTTCTGCCCCAAAAGGTGGTTATTTTTCTTGACAAGATACCTGCCCATGAATGTCCCATCTCTACTGCAGCCTTCCAGTTTCCCTCCTGCTGCAACAACTGGGGAGGCTGCACAGCTGCAGCAGATGAAACAAAGAGCAGAAATTGGTATTTCCCCAGCTGTTCATGCTGGTGTTCAAAGCTTCCCTGTACAATAAAGCTAACTTAGCTTGAATTGCCTGTCGGTGTCTGCCAAGTGGGTATGCACATCGAGACTTTCCCAAGTGGGATCTCGTAAAAACATATTTATGCACCTGAAGGTAAGAGTCTGGCTTTTGTTTTGCAACACCTTGATTCTTCTGGACCCTATAATCCTAGTGAATCATGGCTTTGACCTCTATGAGACCCTCAGCTGGCCACAAAGTGTTGACATACAAACTTTGGTAGTCCTTGCTTCCCAAAAGCAGCACATGGTTTGCCTTTGCCTAGTGGTGTGTTCCTCCCTCTTCAGAGGTGGTGGGAGGCACAGTGGGCTGCAGCTCCGTGGTCCTGGCCCCATGGAGCCTGGTTCTCCCAGGCTGCTGCCAGTACCCTGCATGGGACCCCATCTGCAGTCACGGAGAGGGAACATCTGCCTCATCCCAGGCAATAGGATATCAAGGACCAGGACACACCTGATGTGTGTGGCCATAACACCTCACCTTGACTGGGGTTTCTCACTGCATATGGCATTTTTTCAGGAGAGCAATAGGGGAAGTTGTCCAAAATTCTGCTTCCAAGCTGACACAGAAGCAGGGTTGCCTGTGGAGAAGGTGGGAGTGATGCTGCCTTTGCCACCAAGCCAGACACAGCTGGGGACTGTTTACAGGCCAAAAATCCTGTGTCTGCCTGTAGGGATCAGGGAGAGAGAAAAGGTCGTCCAAGGACTGGTGACCTGGCTTTGCAGCCAGAACAGACCTTTCCAGAGGCATAAAGAGGAACTCTGTGATCACCAGTATCAGCTATACATGACTATTTATCATTAACCCAAGGTTATTGAAAGCATTGGTTTGAACTACCTGCACCTGCTGCTTCCCAAGGGTTCACACAGATACCAATTATGCAACAAAAGACTTTAATAAAAGTGAGCAGTACAGCTGCTGCTTTGTGGGGGCTGTGTCCTCCTACCTTGGGCCGTGTGCCCAGCCAGCCATGAGGCCAATCACAGCCACTTCCAGGCAAGTGTAGCCCTGCCCTGGCTTGTGCACCTCCAGTAGGGCGGAGGCAGTGGGATGAGATGGGGTACCCACTCAGACACATCCACCTCATCAATTCTTACAGCTGATATTGTATTTACTTACTATTTATTATTCTTTTTACCTGGAACACTGTGTGTTGAGCTGAGATTAGGGGTTGGGTCTGTCAGTTCTCCCCCACTGAGCAGATATAATATTACTTCAATTATTTTTTTATGGCCTGGAAACTACAGTTCATCAGAGAATAGACATATCTTGTTTGTTTTGACCTGTGAGATTCTGGCAAGGTAAGAGCCAAGTTTGTGTTTAGGTTGAGTGTCCCGAGGGGCAGCAGTGGGCAGGATGCTGGTGCAGGGTCCAGGCTGCATCCTCCACTGCACCCTGTGTCCTGGGTTACAGTGAAACCACAGGGACAAAACCTCCCCCGTGGTGGACTTTCTTAGACACAGGTGTGCTGAGTCCTAAGGAAACTTACTGAAGAGGGATTAAAATGGATCCACTGTGTCCTAAAGCTGTTCCTGTCTGGAGCTGAAGGAGGAGCAGGCACAAACCTTGCCACAGTGGCTGCTGTTGCAGAGGGGAGGAGAGGTCTGTCCTTCACAAGGCTTGGAGCTCATCTTTTCCTCCTAGTTAGGATCAGCTGGGTCTGGCTTTTAACAGCAGCGTGCCTGCCTAAATCACTGGCTGTTAAATTACATTTTTCTGTCTAGAATGAGGTAAATGTGTATTTTATCTAGGTAATTAATCTGAGGCATAGAACTAACGTGATTATTGTGTTTTCTTTTCCCTCGCTCCTGTCAATATGGCCATGTGGCATTTGTATCTTGGAGCCTTTATTAAACTGGTTTATTTTTGAGCAATCAAACAAGAAAAATTATAAGGACAAGGATGATTTTGTTCAGACTGTCACCTTTATCTAGCACTAACAAGCTAGGAAATGACACTGCCTTTTATTGTCTTCCTATCTCTGTAAACTTGCTTTTATTAAAAAAAAAATAAAGCTCTTAAATAAGCAAGAGGAACAGGCTTGGAAAATTCTGTGGACACCAAGGTGCTTCTCTGGTTTTCCTCTGCAGGAACAAATGCCACCCATTCCCCTTTTCCCATGCACAGAAACTGTTTATTAATGTGTCAGGAAGCATGACTCAATCTGCAACTTTGCCAAGGCACAGGCAGGAAATTTAGGGGCTTGCATTACCAACAGCTACTGTTTGATAAATCTTTTCCCCATATGTTTTGATAGTTTGCTGCCCTACCACAGGCTGCTTCTTTGAAAATAGTGACTAGTAAGATAGTCAAAGGTATCTTGCCATTAGAACCTCTTTGGGAGGGCACTGTGTTATCTGAGAGGAAAATGCTGTATGTTACTGGAGGCTAGAAGCTAAGAATTAGGAGAGTGTCACACCTGCAGTTCTAGCAAAAGTCATCCATGGGTATCTTTCCACAGGTACCCATTTGTCCTGTACTCCATGTCTCCAATGACCTTGCAATAAGTCCTTCCCACATCCCCAGGCCAAGCATAACCTGAAATTGGCCACTGGGTCACTCTTTGGCCCTGTTGATGGACAATTCTGGGGTCAGGCCCGGGGACACGGGGTAGGGGCAGCCTGGCCAGACCCTGCCTGCACCCTGCTTTTCACTTGCAAACTGCCTGACCTCTGGTGCAGCTGAAGCACTCACATAATCCAGTCTCATGGGGGTTTTATAGTGGTTTTCTCCTTGGAACTTTGTGGGTTTCAGTGTGCGTTTTCCAAAGGCTGAAGCCCCAGCACAGATCCCAGGTGCCTTGTGGCCAAGAGTCATCTGCACCACTGCAGCAAGCACTGCAATCCAGCAATGATCTACCAGCTGGGAGACTGGAAAAACTGTTTTCTTCCAACTTTCAAAAGCTTTAGGATTTACTCAGCACATCTTTTCATTTTCTGCACAAGTTTAACTTACAACTGAAATTACTGTTTAGTGTGGGGCTTGAGATGTTTTAGAAATGACCACTCTGACCGCTCAAGGGTTTTAAATTTCATGATGAGGTAAATTGATTCTATATTTGAATTTCTGAAGGAGAGAAAGAAAATGATGGTATTGGACAGAGCTGGTTGCTTGCCCAGGGTGAGCTAAGTGACCTGGCCTAGTATGGACTGGAGAGTTGGCTGGTCATCTCTGCTTTTCATGAGGGCTGCAGCTTTTAAAAATAATAAAGTGAAAGAAAATAAAATAATAAAATATAATGATCTTGTAAATCAAAGCTTTTACAGAGCCTCCTTTTGATCATCTCTTTCACGTATGAACATCTTATACAGATATATGCTGATATGAACAAGAGCAACCTCAGCAAAAGGAGTGTTAATCTCCTTCACCATCCCATAGATGGTTCTGTGTTACAGTCATTTTATAAAGCTAATAAAACCAGCACACTTTTACTTACCAGTGTTGCATTAGAACAAATTAGGATAACATAGCTGTTCAGATTTCATTCTTACTGTGTATAGTTCAGATATCTTGCATGGATGTCTGCTGTCCTCTTTAGAGGAAATTATGTTTATATGTCAAATGCAAAGAAAGAATAACTTCTTTCTGAAATGTCTTTTTTTTTTTTTTAATTGAAACTATTCCCCTGAAGGGTTGAACACTCCAATAACAGTAAAATATCACATTACAGGAGAAAGTGGGACTGACTGTCAGAAATTAATTTATCCAGCCTCTGGTCATTGTTGACACAGGGTTGAGACAGACAACCCCAGAAGCCGAATCATCTCTGAAGAAATAACAGCAATAGTGAGTTAAATAAATTAAGGAATTACTTACTGCACAGGAGAATTGTAGAATGTGTTGAAGGTTCTTCAGATCCTGTATTTTTCAGTCTGGAGTAGTGGAAGAAAGAAGTTTAGAAGAATCAGTCCAGAAAACCAGCTGTATCTTGGGCTGCATCCAAAGCAGCATGGCCAGCAGGTTGAGGGAGAGGATTCTGCCCCTCTACTTTGCTCTGGTGAGACCCCACCTGGAGCACTGTGTCCCCAGCACAGGAAAAGCATGCAGCTGCTGGAGTGAGTCCAGAGGAGAGCACAGAGATGATCAGAGGAATGGAGCACCTCACCTGTACAGAAAGATTGACAGAGTTAGTTATTCAGCTTGGAGAAGAGAAGGCTCCAGGGAGACCTTGATGCAACTTCAGTAATTGAAGGGGACTTGTAAGATGGGGACAGACTTTTTGCAGGGCCTGTTGCAACAGGACAAAGGGGAATGTGCTAAAACTAAAATAAGTTAGATTTAAGATTTAGATATAATGAAGGAATTTTTTTTACAATGAGGATAGTGAAGCACTGCACATGTTGCCCAGAGAGCTCGTAGATGCTCCAGCTCTGGAATATTCAAGGTCAGGTCAGACAGAACTCCAAACAACCTGATCTGGTTGAAGATGTCTGTGTTCATTGCAAATAAGTTGAACCTTTAAAAATCCCCTCCTAGCCAAATTATTCTATGATTTTGTGGTTCTGTGGCTCAGTGGGATGTGTCTCTCTGATCTACATTACACAAGAAGGTGTGGTGTGCCTGGCTGCAATCCTAGAGTGACCTGTTACTCTGCTTAGGAGGAGACAGGTCAGCAGTGTTGGAGCAAATGGGCCTGAACAATGGGCTTTGAAGAGGAAGAATGATCTAGGGGCCAAGATTCAGCCATACGCTCTGGAGCTGCAAGGGCTGAATCCATCCCTGGTTAAACTTATCCCTCACCTTTGTATCAGCACACTGTGGGCATTTAAGGATATAGGCTGTCTCTTCAATCTGTTCACCAGACTATATTCCGAATTTATTCCTTCACGATACTGAAAGCAAACAGCAAACATCTCCTACCTGTCATGATTTTAATAATTCCTCTTTCCTTGAAAATTAACTGTCATCTGTACTGCAGAATCTGAGATTTAACAGTACAAGTGAGGCAGAGAGTGGATATAACTTTATGCTTTTAAATAGTCACCTTCATGAAGAATTTCCCAGTAAAAGATATTTTTGCCTGACTTTTTGATTAGCAAGAAATTACTATACACTTGCTAAGAGATCAGGCTTTCTTTTGTGCCCTCTTTGAGGGATGAGACAGTGGCAGCTGGTGTTCTGGAGCACTATTTTCTACAGAAGCTGACTTCTACTGTCCTTCTGAAGGACTGTCAAGCACATGTTATTGCTGATTGCTACTTTCTACTCTGATTTCAAATTAAGTCAAAAGTGCTCCATTTAATGCTGGGAGGTGGTTTATCCTCAACAGGCATGGCTTGCCCAAGCCAGTTTGGAGAACATACATATTTTTTAAAAAAGTTACTGCTCCAAGACACATTTAATTGTCTCACCTAATCCTGAACCTTGAATCCTCTAGCCCCAACCATCATACCCCTTAGCCTGAATATTGCCACCCCAAAACAATGGTGGTGTAAGCAGCTAGACACTCCTCTTTTCATCCACATAAATGAAAAGGGAAGTAGTAATTCAGTTGATACTAGCCACTGACCCTCTTTGACAGCTGATCTTATGATGGTCACCAGTTGCAGTGACAGGTGAAGAAGTGGGCACACTTCCTCCTCTTGTGAGAGGAGGATTGCATGGGCTTCCCAGCAGTGGCTCTGACCAAACAGCAGTCACATATATGTTGCCACATGCTCATGATCTCCTGCAAAATTTGCCACCCATGTGCTCATACTGGCTGGAGGACTCATGGTCTTCTCCCTTCTGGTTTACCAAGCAGCCCTGAAAACATTGGAAAGCAGGGACCCAAACTCCCACCCACTAATGGGAGTGTCCCTCCTTTCTGCAGGGCTTTGAGCATCCACAGCTCCTGTGCTGATAGTTTCAGTACCTTAGTGTGTACAGTAACGTGGGCTCAGACCCTTTATATGGAAAAAATTAGACAGGGTAGCACTTGGCTTACCTGGGGAAGCACAGAGTGTGAGGGGAAGGGGCGTTTCCAGTGGCTGTTGTGGAGCAGTGTGAAGGGTACACATCAGCAGGGAACTGCATGTGAATGATCGTTCTGATGAACTGAAATGAACTGAATGAGCCTGAGCATTAGATGGCTCAAGCCATGTGTGCAGAGAAAGCACCTGACACCTTACAAATCTGGGAGAGCAAGAGAAAACCTGCAACTCAGGGAGGTATTGCAGCACTTACCGGCCATGTGATGATGACACTGTGTTTCCACAAGGTAAAGGAAGAAGCTGGCAGCAGCAAATCCCTGTTGGGTGCTGTCTATGGTGATGGCAGTGCGGGTACCCACACAAGCCCCCAGTGCAGGCATTGAAGCAGCCCCACCTTGCGATGGAGCTGCAGCACAGTGTCAGCACCCAAACCTTGCAGGAAGAGGTCCACACTTCTCAAGGGCCTTCTGGTTTTGCAAGGGCATGAGGGAGCATTGTAGGACTGATGTGGGTACATGGAAATCTCAAGGACACACTTTCTTTTACAAAGCTGCCTGTGTCTGGATTGAAAATCTACATAACATGGATGTTTGCCAGTCTGGGAACACTTTGGAATCAGTTGTGAGGGCAGCTTCCCTCTGTGACCTACTCCTCTCTTTCATGTCTGGCCTAAAGCTGGGAGAAGTCCAAGTCTTTAAGTGCAAAGTAGAGCAATTCTTGCTTTGTTGTCATGTGGCCAACTGGTTTGTCAAAAAGGTGGAGCAGTTGCTGGTGAGCTGTGGGTGTAGTGGCTTAAGTCACGTGTCCACATGGCAGCTCACAGCTGGGCCTGGGAACAGCAGTTTGCCACTTTATCACTGCACCAGCTCTGGTAAAATTATGGGCTCCAGGGCCAAGGCATCCACTCATGCTGGCAGTCTTCCTTTTCCTCCACCCCAAAGCCAACAGACAGAAAGATCAAAGAAACATCTCCCAACCTCAGAGCAGGAGTTTGTGCCCTACTCTGCATTCCCATGCTTGCACCATTGTCCCTTTGCATGTCAGACCAGAAGGACAGCTGGCTCCACCACAGGTGGCACATCCAGGGCATGTGGATGTGCAGAGCTGAAGAGCCCCAGGCTGCCTGCCACTCACTGCTGCCTGCCAGGCTCCTGCCTCCCACGCTGCCTGCAAGGCAGATACAGCCATGGAGCCTCTTGGCAGGCTCCCACAGGGCTGCATCATTCAGCATCCAGCAGGAGCAAGCTGCCTGCTTTGGGCATGGCTGTTGGGACTGGCTGCCCTGTGGCCCCCCTGGACAAGGTGCAGCACATTCCACTGGCACGAGTGGAAAGTGCTCTGCTCCTGCTCCAGTTTGCCATGCCCTGGTGTCCCATCCCCCACAGCACATGTCCCATTACGTTCTTGCTTGTGGCAGGAAACTGTTCTACCGTGCCAGGCTGGAGGAGGCAGAAGGGTGTGGGTGAAGGGTACAGCCATCAGGCTGTGCTCTCAGGGGACCATAAAATAATGCATTGCACTGCATAGCTGGTGACCCACTTCTGACCTTAAGAAGTCAGACCTGGAATACTAAAGCAAAGAATAAA
The DNA here is from genome assembly GCA_013401135.1 of Cettia cetti. NCBI lineage: Eukaryota > Metazoa > Chordata > Aves > Passeriformes > Sylviidae > Cettia > Cettia cetti. Next base: position 26,900 of record VZUI01095854.1, on the reverse strand, counting down.
ACTCAATGCCTTAAGCATGAACTCATTAGTAGCTTACTGAGAGTTACTCAGCCACATCCAGAGCAGAGGGCAGTGACCCTACCATGGCTTTGAAGAGACCTGAGTGATTGGCTGCTTGTCTGAAACACTCGAATTTCCCACATTAACCATTACTCCAGGTCTGCCATGCATCAGGTCCCACCCTCACCCAGAAAAGTCACCTCAGCAAATTAACACAGCTGCAGGGGTGAATAAAAACGTGGACCTTGACATGCCTGCATTGCACAAGAGTTCAGTCAGGCCTTGGGAATCACACTCTGGCTAATGTGCTAGCATTAGCCCTAGAAGGTCAAAGGTGTGAATGTGAATGAGCAGTTGTGACTGTGACTTAACCCTTCCCAGAGTATTTTAAGCTATTTTAAACAACCTTTCACTTCTGAGCTACTGGAGTTCTCATAGGAAAAGCACTCTAAGATAATTCCAGCTCTCCAGGAATGTGCCTAAGATAAATCCTGGGAGGCTCATTGCCCATGTTTTTAAGGAAAATAGATAATTTTCTAATTTGTGGAGTCCAACTAAAGTGAGCAACTATCAGCATTACGGCACCATGGAGGCTCCTGCTCATCTTCTCTGGACTGGTGGCTGTCCCCACTTAGCATCAGGCATCACAAGTCTTGGCCACAGAGTCCTCAAATGGAGGCATCCAGGATTTAAGCTGATTTTTAAAAAGTGTGGTTTAAGCCATATCAACCTCTCTGCACCATGTTCCTTACCTGTTGGAAAGAAGTGTTGTACCAACACATTGATGATGTGACTCTTGCATTTGAATAATACAACCATTCAGAAAGTTCAGAAAAATGGCTTTTTAAAATTTCATGTTATTTCTTTTGGGGGAGGAACTGAGAATGGAATTTGGAATTTCTCTGACATATCCCACTGCTTTGCCAGTACACCCAGCACCCTTCTCCCCAGCACCCTTCTCCCAGCACCAGTGAATCCAAACCAAAGCAGAGGATCCTCACTGACAGTTCCCAATCCCTTTCTTAAAATTTCTCTGCTCAGGAGCTCCCTTTCCTGTCTGATCCTCTAAAGGTCTCCTGCTTGACCTTGCTTTTCTTCTGCGAGAACCAAAGCTCCTTTCTGCCTTGAGCTCTGGGGTTTGCCTCCTTAATGCCTCAGGAGGGGGAGGTGGAAGGGGTTAGGGCATGTCCCCAGAGATGAGAGCTGAGAAATGGTCTCAATTACAGCATTTTAGGTGTTGTCAGCAGGTACTGCACTGTTGAAACTACCCAGCAGTGTGCAGTATGAACAGCCTGTCCTTCTGAACCCTTTAGCAAAGTCAGAGGCAGCTGCATTTCTTATATCTGGATGAGGACGTAAAAGAGGGATGTGAGCTGTAAGGATCTCTTGAATCCCATAGACCTGCTAAAACTCTTTAGATTATTCTATAATACTATTGTCATTATATACATACATCCCACTAATATCTCCACCAGTATGGACATTTTTTCTGCCTTTTTTCTATGTATGAGTTCATGTTCAAACACATAATTTATCTTCTGTGCTAGAAAGAAGCTTATTCTAATGCTTTTTTCACCATGTTAGTAATTTGATTTGGGAGTCCTAAATGTCACAAAACCCACCAAAACTTCTGCATTTACAGGAACTATGCCACATTTCCAAAGAAGTGCTAAGCCCATCTTGAAAGCTATGAACATCGTTTTTTTTTAGAATCTCTTGATTTCCTTTCTCACTTGAATTTCCATATTCCTTGGACTGCATTTGAACCCATCTGTTTGGATCCTCTGACTGCAGCTCACACACATATACTAAATTCTCCTGGGATAAATGTTAAAATGTACTTACTTCAATAGATGAGATCTCAAAGGATTGACTGGAGGCATGAACCAATTTCACTGTAAATTCCTGCACCTCATTACCCTACTCAGTCAGAGCGCTCTCATTTCACTGGGGAATGTTGCTGTAATTAAGATCCTGGAGCTTTTTGAGAAAAAGGAGTAGAGACAAAATAAATTAAAGGAGAGCTGCTCTCACCTTCTGTAAAAGCTGTAGTTGCATTTGAATTTTCTGCCAAGCCAGAAGATGGGCGTGTGACACATGTCACTGGTTGCTTGGAAGCAAGTTATGGATCCAGACCCATGAGTAAGTGCTAGCTTCAGGAGGAAACCACAGCGTGCAACAGCTGAGGCCTTGAAGTGATGTCTCAAAGACAGACTTTTTTGAGCACCAGGATTTCTTTAATTTTCTAATGTTGCTTTGCCTCCAGTGTGTTATATTCTGATGCACAGTGAATATGGGAAGAGGATTCACTTAAATTAGAGAAAGAATCTCTGAGCAGTCATTGGGAGCAGCCATTTATCAGTGCAGAGTGTGCAAAGGGAGGGAAGGTCTGCTGCAAATGATTGTGCAGACTGATTCAAAAACCAGCCCATATTGCAGAAGCTTTGTGGTTGAAGCAGGGAGACTGAAGATGCAAGCAGAATTACATGCCTCCAGCATGGTCTTCCAGTCTGCAGAAGGCATTAAATGTGGGAAGTGCATCTGAACCAGCAGAAACTGGCAGAGATAAAATTGATAATTAATGCCCTATATCCTCTCACTGAGACCCCTCACTATCCCACACCAGCTGGTGTATTTGAGTTTCTTCCTTGAGTCCCAAACTGCCCCATTTTTTTAACCTGGATATAGCTTAAATAAGTAAATATAAAAATACTCAGCTCATTAATCAGAAGAGGAAAAGGCACTTTGCATCTTCTTCCTCCTAAGCCCTTTCCTATAACCTTTGCTCATTTGCTTGATACTGTGTTAGCAATCAATTAGATAAACCCTAACCTGGATTTCTCAACCATCAGCGTCCGCATGGTACAGTGAGCAGCTGGAGATGGAGATGAGGAGGGAAAATGCTGGTTTCCCTATCAGTACGAGATGTTCAGCATTAAAGAGCAGATACTGAGATCTGGCCAGACAGGGCTGGTATAAGGGTCACACCTTGGCAGGGTCGTCACCCAGCCTGTAGCGCTGGCCCGTAACTGATAATCTCCTGATACTATTACAGGCAGTGCCATTATGACTGTCAACTTTAATTAAGCACACTCTCATTTGCTGTTTCCTTCTAAACATCACTCCAGGGCCACAGCTAATTCAGTGTACAGCCAAGCTTCACCAGGAGGGGTTTAGCCTTGTTTCCATCAGCCACGGGTGGGGTTAGCCACTGGAGTGCCTGTGGTGAGAAGGCTCTACAGTGCAGGAGTGAACTCTGGACACAGTGGATCATCCACTTTCTGCCTTTCTCCAAACACTCAGCTGCTGACAATACTGCTCCAGGACTCTCAGCTCTCACAGAGGCTCAGAAGCAGAGTCCTCTCCCCTCCTCCAGGCAGGGAGAAAACATGCAAAGGGGTGCTGAGCCACCGCAAAGCCCCTTCACATAAAACCTTCAACAAAGTCTTCAGCATTTGGTGTCTTTTAGCTTGGCCTTCAGTTTATTCTGCAAACGTGAATTAAGCATTAGGAAACCTCTGTTCTGCAAAGACGCTGAGCACTGATACAGTCCTGTGTTTTATTCATTATGAAAGACTGAATACTATTACATTAAAAATTCAAATATTAAACTGTATTAAATGGACACGTAGGGGATATATGTCTGTATATCAAGACATCCATTTATTCATAGGCTCAGTAGAGTCTCAGATATATGCAAAAACACAGGGAAATTAAGTTACTCATCCAGTCTTATAGAGTAAACTGGTAGCTGGGTCAGGAGAGGCACTTAGAAGAGGTTATTATTTGCTGTTGGTTACACAGGGAAGCTTAGACCCTCTGTCCAAGAGTCAGTTTATATTTATAAACTGTAACTGTCTTTCCTGAGGTGTAATTTGTTTAACACTTTGAGAATTCCATTGACAGCTACTGAGAAAAAAAAACCCCAAACATTATGGCTTCTTTTCTATTCTTCCATGCAGTTCTATTTTAAATTTATCCAATTGCTTTTCCTTCTCTTCTTAGCATGTGAGCTTCACTGACACTTCCTAAGTGAACTTGGTCCTGCCTAAATGGGCACCCAGCCCTTGTCACATTAAGAGCACAGCTGGAAGGGCATCCAGGGGTGCAGAGTCTGGACCCTCTGGGCACCTTCTCCCCTCACCTCTCACTGCCAGCAGCAGGAGCCAAGTCAGGCTCTTACAGAGCTGGGACTCTTCACCTCTCAAGCCTGATCAAAGTGTGGATGTTCTGGACTGCCCAGAGAAACCCTGTGTGTGTTTCATGCACATCTGACTCATACTTTCAGAGTGCAGTAACAACCTGCTCTTCCAAAGCATTAAGGAGTCAAAAAGACAGCACTACTTGAAAAATTTACCTTCCTGCATCTCAGACTGGCCACTGCCCTTCCCTATCCAGTGTGACTTGTTTTTATTTGTGCCATAAAGCTCCTCCATCTCTGACTCCATCCAAAGTCACACTAGGAAATTTGCCCTCAGCATTGGTAAAAACAAGCTGTTTTCTAGAGCAACATGCTCTGATTTGAAGATTGCTAGTCATTAGTGGCTGTATTATCCCTTAGCCAGCTCTCCTAAACAACATCCCTGGCAGTGATCTTATCTTACTTGAACACTGAAGTGGGTATTTATGGAAAATAACCAGGGGGTAGATGAAGGTCATCACTGTGCACTTACTTAATTATGGAGTAACTGCTACAAGGGTGGTAAACAAGTCCATTACAGATGGGGCTAATGACTTCAACAGAGTTTCACACATCTGTGAGTGGAATGGCAGGGATAACATGGACTTTATGAGCTGGATGGGCAGTGCAGTCTTCTCTTCATTGAGATCAGGCTGGATCAGCCTCTGAAGGATCTGTTACTGTGTATGTCTAAAAGCTATTAAAAGGTGCATTGACAACATCTCCTTGTCCCTTGTGGTGTTCCCATGGTTCCACCTATGGAAGCTGGTCAATATCATTCAAGGAAAACACTGTGCTGAAAAAACTTTATCCAGAAATACTGAAGCTAGTAACAAAAGGAAATGTAAAGGACCCTGCAGTGCAATCTCAAAATTGGCAATTTAATGTCCTGTCCCTGGGCCAGAGGAAGCAGGATGATATGGAATTTTACCCTCCAAAGGCATCTCTAAGAGAGGAAGGCATAGTTGCAGCCCAGAAGTTTGAAGTTCCCCTTGTTTAGCCCACTTTTTAAAAATGCTACTCATATTTTGCCAACAGAACTGCTACAGATTGGTAGATTTGGATGTAGAAATAGAATCACCAGAGGCCCAGTATGGATGGAAAATTCCTTCTGCATCCTCAGCCATGAGACAAGGACTGGGGTATAAACTCTTCGTTTCAGGGAGCCTGTGCAGATTGCCCTGTTGTGTAGAAGTGCAAGGGCTAAGTACTGTTGTATTGCATCACTTGATGTGCAAGAAGTATTTTGCATTTAAGAAAATGCCCCAGAGACATAGAGGCTTTACAGAAATTAGAAAGGATAAATTCAGAATAATAAATTTAAATATTACCTGAATCTCTCATTGCACATCATGGGTAGCAAGAGCTCATTTTATGTCCTCAAAACATACAAGTTACCTGCAGTGCAGGGATCAGCACAGCAACATATTCTTGAAGATTAAGGAGTGATTTGTTTTGTTATAGTTCTGTATTTGTAGTTGTGATATTGTGGCTTGGCTGAAGCATCCAGGCAACAAGCCAATCTTCATGATTAGCAACATAATAACAACTGGCTAAACAAATCTTTCACACACACAGATCTAATGAAGCTGGTGCTAGGGAAAATTAGGATATACATTTTAAAAAACACATTGTTCCTCAGTGCTGCTGGTATATCACCTGCAACACTCAGCATAGCTCAGGAAAGGCTGTAGCCAGATATAGATACAGAACATCTGCTGAAGAACAAAGTGTGAGTGTCCTCCGCTGAGCAGTCACACTGCACCAGAGGGAGGTGTGAGGCCACAGCAGTAGCCCTGGCTACATCCTCACATGCAGCACACCTTGCATAAGAGTGTGGAGGTCAATGCAGTATTCCACAGGAGCCCAGAGCAGCTCTGGTCATTCAAACTTCTCAGGGTCAAACAACTTTAATTGTAGGTAGCCCTATTCTAACTCTTCCTCTGAAAGGCACGTGGAGAAACACAGTTTGTCTCCCAGAGTACGATGCTGGTACTGGATCACCTCTAACCCTGCCATCTATACCTGCATGATAGCCAGGAGACGCAAGTACTGCCAGGCACCAGCTTGTCTGAAACATCAGCAGATGTTTCCTCTCTGCTCTCTTGTCACATGGGAAGGAGCTGCACGGCAACACTATGCAAAACCCTGGTGTAATAAGCTTTGGCTGTGCTACATAATGTTTGATCAGATATGGGCTGGGATAAGTACATCAAACTACTTACTCATCAAGGTGTTTTCTCCAAATTATTTTGTGTTTGCTTGACTTTTACATGTATGGTGACTACTGAATTTGAAAGGCTTGTTGGGCAAACATGCCCTAATAGAGTCTGTACAAACAGCAATAGGTGGATTAAAGCAAGTTACTTTGCTTTTTCAAGCCAGTAGTTCATTGGTCTCCCCAACTAATTTCACAGGTACTCATAAAGCAAAAGATTTAATTAGACAGTCCTTTATGTTAGTTGATATTTACTGTATATGCAATAAAAAAAAAAAAGAGGGTAAAAGTATACTCAGAAGATCCTGCCCTGAGTGCTTTATTAGAAGCAAAGCAAAAGTGAAGCTACCAGGCTGTATTTCTTACTGGTGTAATAAATAAATGAGTCTGTAACAACTCTAGGCCTGAGCCATGGAGCCTCAAAGCTCTTAATGTGCTCTTAATGTTTAAACTTTGCTACAAAAGGAGTGGTTAGGATGCAAGTTTCAGGAGCTGTTTCAGCATTTATTAGGACGAATGAAAACTTTTGGTGCAGTTCTCACATGTCTGCTTCAGAAAGGTTGCTGACACACCTGCCCAGCTCTCTGCTTTTTCCCCAAGAAGTGCATCCCAATTTGTGACCAGAGACAGAGGCTCTTGATAAGAGAATCTGTGCAGGCTTTTTAATGAGAAGCATTGTTAGTTTTAGTTGGAGTGTTTTAAACCAGAGAGACTTTTCTCAGATCTTTAGATATTAATGCTAAAGAAAATTAGAAACTCCAGTCAAATGTGAATTTTTTTGAATTCTTTACCTAATGCCTTCAAAATCCTGGTGAGAAAAGCTTGGAGACAGTGTGTGCCCAGAGCTGACGGCTGCTTCTCCACACCTGCTCCTCACCCAAGGGAGCTGCTGGTGTGCCTCTGCCCAGAAATCACAGCAGCTCTCACAGGGACCCTGGTGATGTGGATGTGCTCAGGAGCCAGGCTATGGGTCCCAGGGGAAAGTGGGTTTGTTGTACTTACATGCTTAAACTGTTCCTGCTACCTCCACAGACATGCCTTGCTTCCACGGTAAGGCAGCTGAACCCTGAAGAAGCTTTAGAAGCCAAACAAGAGGGTGAGAGCCTCCTTGAGATCAGAAACAAAGCTCCCAGCAGTCTGCAGCATGAAATCAGGCCCAGGTCTTGGGTTCCTGGTCATATGATCAGATAAAATAAGCTTCCTTTTTGCTGGTCACCCAGTGACCTTGAGGCATTTCAGGACCTGGAGGAATGACTTGTCTAACCAGTGCTTTTTCCCACAGTGATAGTCCCTGGACATCTGTTCACCTATACTTACACCTGCAGCTGTGTGTTAAGGAGCAGCAGACCCCTCTATCTCATCTCCTTGATCTTACATCTTAAATCCAGCTCCTGCTCCCTTCCTGATCCAAATGTCATACATGGAGTCTTTCTCTCTCTGCAGGAGCTTCTTCAAATTTGTGCAGCAGTTCCATTCCTACTCATATCCACTCCACCTCCCAGGTTCCAGGTTGCTGGTGGTGCTCTGGGGAGCTCATTTATGACAAACCAGTACTATAAATGCCACACTTGGCACAAAAGCAGCTCAAGACACCTCTTCTTGTCTCCTTCCTCTCCATCCTACCCACCACTTACATGCCATCAGTTCTCAGGTGCCTCAAGATATTTTTGGACTCAGATTGTCTCATAGTTTTGATCTTCCACATTTTACCCATATATATACACATTCATAGATTTTCTTTTGCCCCCCTTTAATTCTACCATGCCGCGCAGCAAAACAAATAAAAGTGGGAAATCAGCTTAATCTGTGTAAAATAACCTCTGTGGTAGTATTCCTGCCAGGAAATGTAACTCATCGTCGAACCGTCTGGTGCTATACCATGCATAGGGAAAAGCTTATTTTTTGAGTCCTGGAGGTGGCTTCTGTTTGACTCCAAAGTGCTTGAGCTCTTCCTCCTGATTTAGGCCACTGAGACTGGCATCTTTTTCTGAAGTGGCAAAATCCAAACAAAGCACTCTCAGGAACCTGGTTCAGAAGATCGTGCCCAGCCTCTGTCTCATAGTTTTAAGCACCCACAGTCATGTTCACAGAATGAGAAAGACCAAGCTCACTTCTCCCATCCAAGTGCCCTAAAAAGCAGACTAAGAGTACATACTCCTTTGCACTTATTTATTCAGGCTCCAACTGCACTGGGGACAGCTCAGGCAAAAGTGAGACTGGGGTACCCATGGCCTCCCATGGCCAGGAGAATCAAGGGAATCTCAAGGCAATGGGAGTTATGGCTTTGAAATCTATCAAACTGAGAGAAGCATTAAACCTTGCAGTACTGCTTTCTGGTTTTGGGAGAGGAAGGTAGAGACATGCTCTAAATATTGTCATGGTAAGAAAGAGGCACTGCACTGCTACTACCTCATTGGCTCCTGTTTATAACATGAAATTGTGATTCTTGCTCATTCCCTTCCACAAGTAGTCACCTTCCTTGAGGAGATGGTGCAGGGTCTGAGGCTCAGGCAGGTAGAGGGTTCTCCCCATCTTGTGTCAAGTACCCAGGCTGACTCAGGGATAAACCTCTCCATAAAACTTCACATGCCCCTCTTAGACATCTAAACCCCACCCCATACTTTACACCAGGAACCCACCTCTTCTTCTGGGTTTCATTCTGGGGCCAGTGTGTAATGCAGAACACTAAGTTATATACCTCACCTAAAACATGTCGGCATAGAGCTCTGAGCCTATACACAGGGAGATGAGGTGTGTGAGTAGGGATAGATCCTTAGGCTTTAACTTTGGAGTTTTCCTGAATCATGTGTGTTAATAAAATAATGGGGTATCTATTGCATGGCTTTAACATTACACCTTTCTCAAGTCCTGCGAGGAAATCTGAGGATGTCTTAGGGAAAGGGTTAAAGGCACCACAGTCTACAAAGCTGTGTTCTGGAGAGCTGATGCACAGCAGAAACTGAAACATTCTCTGTCACTTTCTGCTTCAAACTTCCTAAAAACCTTTATAATAACCAGATGTTGAAGACAACTGAAACATACAAGAGAACTGAAGAAGGAATGGAATAAGGAAAGAAGGGCTTAAAGAACATTTAGATTAGTGAGATATATTCCAGCTTGCATAATCAGACAAAATCCATCTGTGAGAACTTAAGGACCATCCAAAGCCATTTCCAAGCTATTAAAAATTGCTTTTGAGTAGCTAGGGAATAAGAGGAATAAGAGGGGAACACTTAGTACCTGCATTGCAGGGGAAATCAAGGAATTTAAATATATTTCACTTTAATTCTTGGAAAGATTGCCAGAACTTATTATGAAACCCTCAATTTATAATCAGGTACAGATTAGTCAGTTGATATGAAACGCGTTGCAGGAATTTGTTAAGAATAAACTGTGTCAATTTTTTTCATTTTTTCCTCTTTGGTGTAGGGGTTAAGGGAAACAGACTTAATTCTAGGAGTTTGGACACTTTCCTGGTGGATATGTTCAGGTGTGCACCAGAGAAACACAGCATAGACTTGACAGGGAGAACCAAATTCACTTACATGATAAATTGGAAGAGTAAAAGGTGGCTCAAAGCATTACAAGACCAAGGGACTCTGTGTTCAGCCTATGTCTGACCACTGTGTGGAAGAATGGATGATGGGGAAGGGAATGCAGCTAAAAGATGTCTGAATAAAGCCAAGCTCTTAGAGCTTGAAAGACAGTGGAAGACAAGGTGATTCAAAACGATTGTGATGACTAGGAAAAGTGCTCTGATATCCTCAAGATGAAATTGGGCAAGTAGAAAAGCAAAGTGCTATAAGCAGAAAAGGGAAATCTGTTCAATGATTGATGATTTCAGCAATGAAAACAGCTACAATGAGGTACACAAAGAAAATTCAAGGGAAATAGCAGCAAAAACATGGGGAAGAAGAGCTGTTGTGCAGCAATTGCAAAAAAAAATCCCAAAACCAGCAAACCAAATTCAAACAAACCAAGAAATGAGTTTATACTACCTGTAAAAACCCATGATTTGGAAATTAGAAGGGTATCTGTACCAGAGGATGGAAAATCTAAATAGCTTTCCAATAGATGGGAGTAAGTCAAGAATCCTTACAAGGGTTCAAGATGGCACAGGGCAATTTTTGGCAGGGAGTTATCAGAGGTGGTTGCAGGAACATAGGCCCTGTCTGTGTGACCCAGGAGTGTCCTTGCTGATGTTTTTCACCTGCTTCTCTGTAAGACATGGGGGTTGATGCTGGTCTTGCAAGGCTTCAGCTGGAATTGCTGCCTTCAGCCTTGGGAACCCCACTTTGTGAAAGTGAGAGGAGATGGAAAGGACCCAGGACACAGCAACATGAATGAGAAGTCTGGAAAATAACTGAGTGTGAGAAGAGTGCTGGTTAATTTAGAATGGAGAAGACTGGGGAGCAGGCTGGGGAAACGTGATAGCAATCTTGCACAGAAGAGCCACAGAGCTATCCCATCCTGGACAAGCTCATCTGAAGAAAAGAGCATAGAAATGATGAGAAAATTGTAGAGTTCAATTTTCAAGATACGAGGATAGCCAAACATTTAGATGAGTTCCTTTAAGTGTAAGATTTCATGTGTCCATCAGCCACGTGGCTGTCAGTGCTGGAAGGTCCCACATTGCCTAATCCACCCTGAAGGCTTGGATAGTTGAATGGTCTGTAAGAGACCCCTTCAACCTGATGCTTCTAGGAGTCAGTCTTGTCAAAATCAGAGAGAAGCTGGATAATATGCACCTGAAACCATGACAGTGTCAATACAAGAGATCTCTGTGAACTTAGAGTAAATCTTTCACCTTCCTCTGATCCTCATAGCTCTACCAGGTGGTATTTTCTCAGTATTTGTTCACACCGCCGTGCATAGGCAGTAAAAAATCCAATATGCTCTCGATCTCCAGTGGCAATAACATGCTACTGCTTTCATCATTTTCTTTCAGACAGAGTTTGAAGAATTATTATATTAGAAATAATTTTCAGAGACATATTAACCTTAGTCCTGCCCAACACCCCAGGGTGTCTTTTTAGGTTTCAGTCCTGAAACAAATTCTTTTGGAAGGGTAATAATTGGCACTGAAATGAGAGAGAGAAAAAAGGTTTTGGGTGTGATGCAGAGGGCACAGCAGGTGTGCCTGTGGCCAGAGTGCTCTGCCATTGCCCTCAATAAATTCTGAAATGGAGGCTAACACCTGGAAGGAGAAGAAGGTACCCAGGATTTAATAGTAAATGATTGTCAAGAGAAAACAATTATTTTATTGTTTGCAAGACTGAAAGCACAGTGGATGCTAACACCAGGCTTCAGCGTGTAATGATCTCTGTTCACTCTCCTAATAAATAATTTTCCTCATTTAGACTGCCCCATGGAACAGATCTGACTTGTTGGATTTCTTGAATGTGTTGATGAATGTTCCCCCAGCTTAATGACTGCCTGTAACCTTGCTTCTCCCTCAACCAATTGTTTAATAATGCCAGCTTTTTCCCCCTCTAGGAGATTGTTTATTCAACAACCAGGGCACTGCTACTGGAGCATTTCTAAAAAGATTATTCTGCTAATTATTCAGGTCATTAAATGAGAAGTGAAGCAGGCACCAGCTCTCAGCTTTGAGTTCCCTGATACAAGAATGTTCCTGTTACATAAACCCCATATTTTTTAATTCTGCAGCACTTAACCTTTTTGCAGACTTTGAAGGAAGGTTTCAGCTCCAGCAGGTGTGGCTTGTTTGTAAGAAATGGAATTTTTATTCTTTTTAATCAAAGATACATTCAATAATCACTGCATGCTGAAGATATTTCTCCTGCCTTTTTCCACAGTAGTTTGTGTCATGAGGAGGGAAAATCAAAAGTAGATGCTCACAAAATATCAAATGGTGTCAGCATCATCCACAGGCAGACTACCCCCTCCAATACTGGCAGGTTTTGCCTGAAAAACATGGATTTTTTTTTCTTCCCTCATTACCTCAGGGGCCTGTGGAAACAGAGACAGTCTAGAAGTCACCTGTTGGTCAGTTAGAGGGTTTGAGAAGGGATCATCAACTCTCAGTCATTGCTCACCACTTCATGGAGAAGGGGGCAAAGTCCCTGCAGTGCAGGGCTCATCTGGAGTTGTTCTGCTTCCTTCACCAGTTTTGGTTTTGCCCATGTCTTCAGAGCTGCACCACAAGTAGCTGCAAAACTTTGTTAAAAACATGATGAAGAAAGGCTGAAACAAGAGCCCAAAGGAGGTACATGTAGATTTGATAGAAGGTGAAGCAGACAGGTGGTAGCTGGGCTGTTTTGAGTAGCTGGTCAGGGGACCTCTGACATAGTCAGGGACAGAGACTGGAGCCAAGACCATGTTCTGGGGCTTTCTAAGGGCACTAGAAACACCCAGGTGTTGTTAACTCTGCTGCTCAGTGAACAGTTTGTTCACCCATAGCTGGGAGCAAGTCCCTTCTGGAGAGGCACTGAGGGAAGCGCATGACAGGTGTCCTTATCAGCACACCTCTTGCTGTCTGATCTGAGCTTAATGAGACCCAATGCTCTTTAAATCACTCTGTCTTGTCAACTAATTTCATTTCCAGCCCTGCAATTGCTAAATATCCCATCATGCACATATTTATTTGCTCCAGAGTTACTATGAGGCCAACAACCCCAAATGCAGTTTGCCCAGTCTCTGAGCTGCGGATTTGCAAATTCATCAACGATGTTTGCCATTAAAGAATGTAAGTTAAAAGCCACTTAACATCAATTACAAAAGGTAAAAGGCAAGTTCTGGCTTCCTAAGGTCTCTCAGCATCTGTAACTCCCTTGTTTGCTAATGGAAGAGAAGGGCCAGCATTGTAAACTGGCTGCCTCTGACCTGGGAGAAGGGCTTTGCCACAGGACCAGGTGTTTCATGACAAAAGCCCTGCCTGCTAGAAGTGACATATTTGGGGAAGGGTAGGATCAACTGCACTTTCCATTTTCTAGCTGTTTCAGCCAATGTTACTGTTTGTAACTGTAAGAGGGGATTTGAAAAATAACTAGTTGTGTTTAAAAAAGGCCTTGAGGATATATCCAAAGTAAGAAGACAAGGAACAGCATGCCAAGAAGTAGAAGATTTCTATTCAACTTGTCTATCAGCTATTATTAATAAATAGCTGCACAGAGAGGTATTGACATAGTTTCCAAGCACACAGAAATCCTCTCTGCCCCTCGTGCTCCATATAATGATAGATGAGATTATACCATGAGCACTAATTCAAACCCACAGCCCCAAGGCTTCTCAACATTGAGTGTCCCCACTTTTTCAGTGCCTTTGTTGCTGCCATTGACATTATTGATCCCTTTTGTAGGATAGTGGGGAAGGTCAATCCCTCCCTCTGCACAGCAAAACCCCCTCACTCACTTGGAGGGCCTGGTTACAGAGGCATTACGTGCTCCCAGAGTCTCAGACTTACTTTAGAAGAACCTTTCCTGCACTCCACATGTCAGTCAAGTATGATCCCTGGGCACAGAGTTGGATTTACAATGGACAAATGTTCCATTTCTTCCTTGGTCTGGTTGGAAGGGGATGCTGACAGTCCCTACAGGCTTGCCAGCCACCTTGGTTTGGAGACATGTCTCATGGAAACCTCTGCCAACAGCTCCCACTGTCTTTTACTCAGACACCTTTCCCCACACGCAGGAGCTGCCTCTCTCAACAGAAGGATGCTGAGATCCTGACACTTCTAGGAGAGGTTTTGTACCAAGAGCTAAATGTGATCTGCTGCAGAGATTCCAACCCTTTGAGTAAATCCCACTGGCCAGTGGCACCCTGGGAGGCCAAGCCTGCCACTGCAGCAGCCCAGTTTGAACCCATGGGGAAACTCAGAGAGCCAACCCCATGAAGCACGGTGCATTTAATGATACCATAGGGGTAACCAATGCAGGCAGCAGCACCAGCAGGAATGGTGCCATGGGCTCCCAATGCCAAGCAAGTTAACAGAGACCAGCAGCCTTGCTACCTCCTTTTTCCTCCTCACCCTTCAGAGAACCTGGTCTTGATGAGAAACATCTGCAGCTCCTCATCTTTTCAAAGAAGCTGTGCTAGTCCAATGCAATGCTACCAGGTGGGCAGAGCGTCCCATTGCTGTCCCTTCATCCAGACAGGATTTACACCTGTCCTGCAGCATCTGCCTCCAAATTCTGAGGGGGGGGTCTTGTGTCCTTCAGCACACTCCAGCCCTTGCATATGGGGTCACAAGGAGTATGTGCTTCAGTTTGTCACCTCAGGGTTCACTCTTGTCCCAAGCAGCTGATTAGCAATTCTGCAGCAGCAAAACTGCACTGCCGCATAAGCCAGGTTTAGATGGTGATCCTTTAAACAGGAATGATCTCTGTCAGAACAGCTTTCTTAAATCCTGAGAGAGATGCTGCTACTTGCACTTAATTGTTTTTCTGTGTATTAGCTATTTAATGGTGTTAGCATAGTATGTGCTCCCATTTACAGAGGAAGCGTTTATCTGTGTGCCTTCACCAAAAAGTGGGTTTAATTAATTAAAAAAGGAGGACGGATGGGATTGCTGTGAGGATTTGAATGTAAATGCACCAGCAGATGCTTCCTGATCCTCCCAGCAGAGTACATCACTTTTAATAAACTCGGAACAGATGGCTGGCTGCGGTGTCAGAGATGATACGTATCAAAGTGCTCTGCATGCCCCTCCCAGACAACTCTGTCCTCAAGTCTCAAAATCCAAAGGGGTGAATCCTCACCTGCAGCCCGCTGGCGAAGTTCCCTCCACCTCAGGGGTGCTGTGCTTACTCATTGCAGCCGTGGAGTGCTGCCAGGGATGTGCAGGTTTTCTGCTTCATGAGCCTTGTGGAAATGTGACTGAGGCGCTTGCTGGAATGCAGAGCCTGTAGCTAGATTAATCAGGCTGCACAAGAAGCAGCAAGAGATAATGTACGGCTAGTTAAAAGTTTAGGTGTTCTTCTTTCTCCTCCATGGGAGCTGGATCCTGCTGACTGCAAACAGGAAAAGCTGCTGAGCCAACCCTGCAGGACTGAAGTGGCATCTCACTGAAACATTTGGTGTTATCAAAATTATGACTAAAACTCTTTATAAGATCACTTTATCTCTTGACCAAAAAGACAGGATAAGAATCCCATTTAAAATGGAAAAAATTTAAAAAATGAGTGATCAGTATTAAATGAGTGATGGGTATTTCCTTCCTAGGTCCCTCTACAAAGAGGACTTTGTCCAAAGAGTAAACTGAGGCACTGGACAGTTAAATGTGTTGCAGTGGTCATGTGGGAAGGGAATGGCAAAGCTGAGCATAGAAACCAGGCCCCCAAGCTTTTGTCACGGACTGAAACATTTTCCCCAGTTTCTCATGTCCATTACCTGACTCACTGTTACCATTGTTAGTGCTGGTTGGAGCCACACTATGCAACGAGTTGCCTGACTCCTTGGCACCTATTTGCTGCCAGGTGCTGCTGCCACCGGAGGGGGCTGCTGGCAGAAATTGTGGGAGCTGCTGGCTGGCAGGTGAACAGTGGCAAAGTCTGTGTTACTACTGGAAAGGTAAAATGAGCTGTATGATTCACTAGAAAATAGAAGGCAATTTTCTGAAAGCAGGGAGATGAGTCAAGGAGGTCTTTCCCTGGACAAGGAAGGGAGAATATTTGTCTTGAGGAACACTACTGCTCAGGTGTTTCTGGCAGCTCTTTCAAAGACCATAGAACTAGGTTAACAGAAAGACTTCTAGGTATCTTTACCATCTGCAGCTCAAGCAATGTAACCAGAGTCAAATGCAAATCTCATTCTATAAAAGAAGTTACACCTCATTCCCAGTGCTGAGGATGGAGAATGTCTGGGATCTTGTGAGCAAAATTTCCAGTGTGAAATCCTCATGAAGTTAAGGGCTAGCACGAGAAAGCTGTGTTCTGTGCCTATAGAAGGAAATCTGGCCTTGGTGCAGCCTAGCAGAAAGAGGGAATGAAATTCTAAGCAAAAATGAAGATCTGTGCTGAGACTGCTTCTGAAATATCTCTTTTTTAGCCAAAGCACAACAGAAAAGCATGTGGATATTCAGCAGAAGGGATGGCAGACTGACAGTGGAATATCCTGGAGACGATGATAAATGTGCATCTCAAAAGTCTTTATCCAGGTTCCCCTTTACGCTGTAAACCTCCAACGAAGGCTTAGATGAGCTATACTGGGTCTTGGCACCCACCATTCTGTAGGACAGAGACAGCACCTCTGGCAGGCCAGCCTGCAAAGCACAACATCCTGAGCTGTGCTTTAAAGCAGATCAAAATTGTCTGGTGTTGGTTAGGATGATGTAAGGACATAGTGTTCAGGGAAAGTGCAGGATGAAATTGAGCTCTTTGGAATAAAAAAAAAAAAAACAGGGCTAGGAGTTTTAAGGAAAATTGGATGGATAGGAAGGGGGAAGGCAAATAAAATATCAGGCAGGATAATCTGGAGAGAAGAAAAGAAAACGTAGATAATAGGCATTGTTGAAACAGAGAGGTTTGAATGGTCTTGTCCAGCATCTCAGTGTGTGTGTATGACCCAGCCCTTGACCAGCACAATCCCTGGGTATTACACAGCATCCCATACTGCTGAGGATAACCACCAGCCTGTCCTTTCTATTTCATTTCTATAGATCTCTTCTATAAAACTCTGTACCCCCTCATTTCTTGTTCAAATGTAAAATATTATTGTATGTTAGAGGAGTAAAATTAAGACAATGGCAGTATGATTGATATTGGTGGGGGGTAAAAAATACTTCATAAAACTTAGTCCCTGCCAGTAATTTGCTGCTGGATGAATGTCTGTCTTGGGAAGTTCTTTACTTAAAGCATCTATTTATCACTGTAGCAGAGACCACTGGCTGAAAGAAATCAGTGACTGCAACACAAACGTTTCCATCAGTACAAACTCATCATTCAGCTCTAGTGACCCAAAGAAAAGTTTTGAATTAATCCATACAAGAAGACCAGTGGTGTAATCCAGGATGTTGATAGAAGTAGAAACACCATGGTCAACGTCACCCTAGTAATATGGAGGAGCTCTGTGTTTTCTTGCAGAAGCACCAACTATGAAGCTAAGGTTTTCAAACCCTGCATCATTGTAAAGTCCATGTGAATCCTACCAAAATCAAGACTGTATGTGAGGGTTATGGTTTAACAAAAAACGGAGATTAAATATGACAACAAGCTTCTCACTGAGACCTGTTGGTCCCTGCAATACTAGTCAACGTTTCCCAAGGTCACTTCTGGTGCTAAAATGATACTACTAATACGAAAATTGATGTATCAATACCCCTCAAAAATGGGGAAGCACCTTCTCTTGGTGTGTGGGGCATGGGGTGGGTGTCTGCCTCTGGGCTGAGTAAACACAGCAGCTGGAATAGATTACCCAAGTCTCCAGCTCATTTTTGCTCACTGCCATCATTTCCTTGCTGTGTGGTGGTTTTATTTTACCCCTGAGGCTCTGACTTCTTTTATTAGTTTGGGTTTGTTTTTTTTTACATAGGAATGATACATGAAGATTTCCTTTTCTCATCTCTGGCTAAACAGAGGATAACAGCTTTGTTAGACAATTGAGTACTCTTCCAATCAAACAACAACATGTCTCAGGGGAGCTTTCTTTAACCACAGAACACAAGCAGCTGCTGTAGTTGTGCTGTTCATGAGGCCCTCTCCAGGGGCAATCAGGGCCACTGCTTTTCCTGAGAGCATCTTTGGTGCAGCACAGGAGGGAGTTCTGTGCTTGGATCCACAGTGTGGATTTCCAATAAGCCCTTCTTGCTTACCCACCTCTTCCAATTAATGAGGCTGCTCTCAGAATATAAAAAATTCATTCATCAGCCTAAGTCAAGGAATAAACCCCAGATAGTTGTGTTTAGAAGCAATTGCATGTAAAATTTAAAATAAAATATAAAATATAGAATAAAATAAAATATAAACTAAAATATAACTTGAGTGATTGTGATATCCAGGAATCTGTGAACAAAAGGTCAGGACTGAACTCCCAACTCTCTTTGTGGCTATTGTACAGTATGCACCCGCTGTTTATAAAGGGTTAATAAAGCATCAGTAGATGCAATAATAATTTTTAAAACATGAGTAGCCTGTGATCCAGATGGCTATAAACATACCAGTTGATAGTGGTAGAGATGGGATTCAGCACAGTAATAAATAGGGCTGATCAAAATATGGAAAAGTGTTCCTGCAAAATATTTCAATGAACCAGAATTTTTTCAGTTCAAAGGGTCTGAAAAATTCATACTTATATTAAAAAAAGTTTGATAAAAAAATCCCATTTAATTTCTGTTTTCATTTATTAAAAAAACAGTCAAAATAGATGCCAACAATTTGTATAATCATCAAAACCCATGTAAATTATGCTGCTAGTCAACTTCCAAGGAAGGAGCTGCATTGCTCTCTGAGGCACTGATCCTGCAGAGAGTCTCAACAGACATTATTTGGGACACTTATTTCACTGTTAGGCCCGCACCTGTTTCTCCACATTTCACAACAAATTCAAAGCAAGTGAAACCACAATCCTGGACCTCTAAAAGGATGGGGAACACCTGTATGGCTTGGCACAAAGTAAATCCAGTTAAAAAGCAGCAGGTGGTGTCTGGAAGCCAAGAAAATTACACATCCTTGCAGGGAGGGCCAGAAGTACTTACATTAAAAGGTCATCTCTTGCAGGGGCTGAGAAGAGCACCAACACATGGCTCCCTCTATCCTTGGACAAGTCCAGTCAAGGCTGCACTTAAGCTGCTCAGGACAGAGGGGGTGCAAAGCCAGTATAGGAAACAGGAGAGTCACTCCTGCATGTGGGTCACAACAACTCCACAGCACGACAGGCTGGGGACAGAGTGGCTGGAAAGCTGCCTGCTGGAAAAGGACCTGGGGGTGCCATTTGGCAGCTGCCTGAACATGAGCCAGCAGTGCCCAGGTGGCCAAGAAGGCAAATGGCATCCTGGCCTGTGCCAGCAACAGTGCAGCCAGCAGGATCAAGGCAGGGATTGTCCCCCTGTACATGCAGAATTCAAATTAATTTCCTGTCTTTACTTTTGTTGATGAACTACACTGACTGATGTATTTTTCTATTTTTTTTTTGTTTGTTTGTTTTAAGATGTTCCCTGAGCAGGTGTTCGTCCTTCTTATACCTGTTTTCCTCACCATCACCTTTATTCCTTGCCTAAATGTATTTAAATTATATCCTTGCCTCTGAGGAATGCATGCCAACCCAAGGGAAGGAAGCTAGGTCTAGAATTGAACCCAAAACCCACTGGAAAGGAAAAAAGTCTTTCTATTGATCTATGTTTGGGTTGAGGCTCTTAATGAACAATTTACTTAGAAATGCAAATAGCACATTTTCTTCTTACATTTCCAGCTTCTCACTCTGTGAATCTGTCAAGCAGCAGGAACATTCCCCTCAGTACAGAAAGTCACTGCAGCTTTAAACACAGTGAGCATAGTACCCATTTATCTCCTCTGCCTGGGGGAAACCCTTCTATTTCTGCTCCTTTGGGATTACACACAACAATTGTTGCCTCCTACATGGCATGGAACACACGGATTTCACAAGGATTTCACCATGTTTCTGGTTATCTAGCTGCCTCCATCAAACAAAAAGCTGTTGAGAGCCAGTAGATCATGTTTCAGTAAAAATTAAAAAAGCCCACAAAACCAAACAGAAAGAGAGGCACGGTCTGGATTTTTTTTCCTGTTGGTTTGGGGTTTTTAATCCCCAGCAAAGTAGAAAGTGTGGTTTGTCCTGAAACATTCTCCCAAGCACTTAGTAGCAGAGACTGAGTCTGAACTCAGCTGACTACAAATGAAGAGGAGATCTCTGCAAGCTCAGTGGTGGTCAGTGGTGAAAACCCTTCCTCCAAATAGAGGAAACTGGGAGCTGCAGGACTTCTTCAGGATCTCCCAAATTTTCTTTGGGCTCATCCTGCAATGTGGAGGAATCTGTCAGGACTGTTTTGTCTGCAGAGCATACGAATAGGTGGCTCAGAGACTTCGCTGCATTTGAAGGTGCCTCGTGCTGCTACTCCTTTGCCCTGCAGAAAGTAATGGCTGCTTCCCAAGGACAGGTAATGCAAACCCTACTCTCCTGTGAAGAAAAAGCGTTGGTCAGGTAGGAAACCTGAACTCCTGCTGGCTGAAAAAAAGCCCAGTAACAGTAATTTAAGATTCTGTGGCTGTTCCTCAAGCTGCTCTGTGCTGATGCTCTCAAGCAATTTAATACCTGAAAGGCTACCTCCTCCTGTTCCTTGCTTAGTGTAGAAGGAGAAGGCTTGCTGTGCCTATAAAGAGAACATTCATTAACTGCAATTTGATGTTCAAAAACTGCCTTATCAACAGAACATCTGAGGTAGGAGCCATCTGCACCACACAGGCTACCCAAAGCTCTGTTCTCTGCACAGCCTGACCCAAACCAGGGTGAGTGGATGGAGGAAAGGGACTGAGGTGCCAACTGAGACCAACAGAGTGAGTTTTTCTTCACCTTATCCAGACAGTCATTTCCCTGATACATGCTAGGGCAGCTCTTAACTGCTGGCTTACTGCTGGAGCATGTTTAAACCCTCCAGAAGTCCTCCCTGCCCTCTCCAAAATGTCTTTTATGTGAGGGAATAATAAATCTTTAAGGATACTGATTCCTGAGACATCTAAAATGAAAACCAGGATTTTTAGGTATCCCCAGAAAGGTTCTGGGTCACTGAATGAAGGCTAAAAATATTCTAGTGACAGTGCTCTAGTGAAAGCAGGATACCCCAGGATCTCTTTGCATTATGTTATAGGTAATTATATGCTGTAGGTAATTAACCTGTGGGATATGCTGGCTAGTAGCCAGGTTTAAAGGAGCCTCATGAGAACCAGATGACTGAGATTGTTTCTCTTGGAAAGGACATAAGTAAGAGAGAAATGTAAATATCAAGAAAGCATCACTGGGCTAGGGAAGAGAAATAGTTTTTGTCTTTCCCAGCTTTTAGAATAGAAGAAGAGGTAATTTTAAAATAACAGATGAGAATTTTTGCTGTGTTTAAGCAAGCTGTGGCATGTAATGCCATAAAGCTGAGGAATGTACCAAATTTGAGAAGAGACTCTCAGAGGGACAATCAAACTAGCTACTTCTAATTAACACTAAAACAATGTGGAACGCTGTAAAATAAATATCTATCAGGGCCAGTGCCCAGTTTTTGGGAGGCTTGGAAGCTGGGATTCAGCCCAGCACACCGGCAGGAAGAGGCCCTAGTCCCACCCCAGCCCTTGTCCCTGCCTCTGGGGGAAGGCCCAGGGTCTCCAGCTCTCTACTTCAAGCCAAAATAGCAACTGTTGTGTCCCTGTGAGCCATATCTCCAGGTAGGTGGCTCCAGGGATGTGCTATTGCCACTGTTTGAAGAATAATAATCTTGTGGGGACAGCAGTGTCCTGAAAGTCCTTAAGTCTGGCTTTTGGGGCAGAGATATGTCGGCAGTACATCCATGAATCCTCACACCTTTCCTTCGTCCTTCTGCGAGAGTGGCAGGGAAGCAGGCCGCATGCTCAGTTGTCTTTTCATCTCTTTAAGCACATTGTTTCTGATCTGAGCAAAGAGAGATTAAATCCAGAATGGAAATTATTTATCTGTTTCATGATTCTAAACCTTGCTGTTGTGGGGTGGGGGGGGAAAGGTTCTAATTACAATTGCTTTTTAATTAGGGATTTTGCCATTTCATCTCCATTAATTGGAAAAGTTAGCACAAGTGCATCTAACTTACATCTCAAAAAAGCCCCTTACCATGCTCACAACATTAGAACTCTGGCTTGTGGGCCGCCCACGAGACCCACATACCCCTTGGCTCACTTGATTTTCACTGAGCAACTGGTCTGGAATGGACAGACAGATTGGGTATATAAAGGAAGAGGAATAAAAATGATCTCTACAAAATAAACCAGGCAGTCACTTAATGTTCAGAACCTGGGCTGATGCTGAGGCTGACTGAGGTTCCATTTGCTGGCTGGGAGCTGCTGGCAGAGTAGAGGCTGTCTGATGGGCTTATGGACCCCCCAGAACAGGAGTGCTGCTCCACAGACCTTAGGCACTATTGTCACTATTTTCTTCCCTTAAACCCTCATGAACCCTGTTAGTGCCTGCAGGGCAGTAAACTGCCTGCCTCTAGCTTCAGAGCTAAGTAAACAATATCAATTATGTTCTCATGAACTTAAGACCAGTCTAGAATTTATAGAGTTGACTTATCTTACTAAATATGTACATCAGCATCATATAAACTTTGCTGTCAAAAATCAAATAAAACCATAGCCATAGGAGCAATCAGTATTTCCAGAGGAGGCTGTTTGAAATCACTGTTCAGGAAGAACCTGTCTCTACATCTTTTTTCAGATTCAGTGGGGCTCACAGGAATCAGTGAAGGTTTTCTGTAACTGTCAGGTAAACTGACCATGGCATTGGAGGAGTATGACATTTTCCAGATTGGTGTCTGAATAACATTTAGAACAATTATGTTGAGATCCAAGCTATTTGGGTGTCCAGATGGTATTCTGTGATCACTACAGGGAAGTCTCTTCTTCCAGCAAGAAACATTACCCATCTGCCCCAGTAAGAACTGTGCATGCCAGGCAAAGAAGAAAATGGATAGGCAGGGCTAGCTACCATCAAGTACGGCACAATGATGGGCTTTTTTTATGGGGTGCAAGTAAACTTTTCAACAGGAAAATAAATTAATTTCAGGTTGTTGCAAGGACAGTCTAAACTAAGAAAATCAAAGCAAGCCAACATGATTTTGACTCTAACCTGAAAAAGAAGAGAGGACTGCCTTTGAGCAGCACAGATGAGTATTCACAGCAGCACTGCCATTTGAAGCTTATTTCTATTTACAGGCAGACAAGCAAGGCTGCCTGTATGAGGGAACTGAGAGGCAAGTGTGACTGACTAAGGTGGGAAAGAAGAAAAGGTGTGACGTGGGGCTTTTAATAGACTTGGATAGTAATTTGGCAATGAGCTTACATTCAAGTTTTTCAGTCAAATAGTTATCAATTGATTTCATATACAACAAGATAATTGTTGCCTATTTTTTGCTCAGTGTCTTTTTGGTTAGGGTGTGGTATTAGCTGTGCCTTGGCTTCAAACCTTTTTGATATCTTCATGAAAATGACACTTCCCCTCTTTATGTGCCTCAGTATCCAGATACGTAAAATCACAGCTATTTGAAATGTAGTGTCAGTTTTTCCAAGCACATAAGAGGAGTGAATTCTTAATGCAATTTCAGCCAAGAAATTAGACAACAAAGCTCTCAGAGTAACTCACAGACAAACACAAGATCCTTTGGTTCTATTTCCTGAATTTTGAAATAAAGTAAAAAAAAATTTTACTCTTGAGAACAGCGCTTAAGCCACATAATCTCTCAATCAAAAGACCTTATGCATAGAAAGATCATATATCAATATGGCTTTTAGGCTGACCCTCTTGTTCCCTCAGCTCAGAGCATGGATAATGTAGCAGTGCTGGGTGGCTGCTTCCATCCATCCAGACACTGCCATCTTCTCAAACCACTTTCAGGCTGGGAAGGTATGTATCTCTTTGTCCATCTGCACTGCACTGCAGTTACATTGGTAACTGCAGGCAGGTCATGGTATAATGGCTCTCCACACTCCCACTACACTTCAATGCACAAGAAATTGTGCAGCTGTAAGGAAAAATGGAATTGTTCTCTGTAGACATCAACAGCTTGTTTATTAAGGCTGGAAGTGGTCAGAAATGTCCATCTTCACTTCTTTGCCACCCACTGAAGATCTACTCCAGTTTTCCATATACTTAAACACAAACTATTTTAGAGACTCACAAACCTGCTCTTCCCTTGGAGTCTGCTTCAGACATTGCCTTTCTCTGAGTGGCAGAATACCTTTCAATTTTTTATTTGATCACTTTTGCTCTTTTGACATGAGTCTTTCCCTGGCATGCTTTACTGTGACAGTTCCTAATATAGATGTGCCTAATGAGACAAATTCCAAGAGCAGAAGTACTGATTGCTGGATTAACAGTTTCATATCCATTTTTTTAGGGCAAGAAATAGAAAAATTCATCATCCATCATATGCTATTACAATGGGAATATGCATGCTATACCTGGAAAGCATTTTGTTTCTCCTTTGCAATGAACTTAATGGATGCAAGACCACACCTTGAGAAACAGAAGAAAAAACAGTTGTTTTGGGCACTACATATCCTGTTAAATTTCTCAAAAAGAGGCCCTAGAGAAGAAAAGGACTTCCTGCAAGAAACTGGATTAGAACTGAGATAATTTGTTGCCCTAATAAGATCAGCATTTATATGTAAGCATAAGAAAATATTGACTAGGAAAACACAGCCTGATAAGCAGACCAATCTGTTCCTCACTTAGGAATACATAAGAATTTACAAGTTTAATAATGGTCAGTTTTTCAGACTCAGAGACTCAAATGCTCTGGTGTATCCTGAATAAGGGAAAGGCCATTGTATATGGCCCCCATTCCTCCTCCCCAGCAAATAATTCAACAGTGCACACCCCCTGAAAAAAAAAAAAAAAGAAAAAAAGAAAAAAGAGAAAAGGAAAAGATAACCCCAAAACTAAACAGCACAACAACCAAAACGAAAGGATATCTCCTATTCCTGGAGATTCCCCATGGAACAAGAACTGTTCCATTCCCCATGTAACATCAACTGTTCATTTTAGAGGCTTATGAACATTTAACCATCCATCACTGCCATCTACAAAGCACTGTTCAGAACATCAATTTATTTCCATCTTTTCTCTGCATTTAACTAGAAAATGCAGCTGACAAGAGGAGCTTTGATTTTGTATGAATGGCCTTTTACAATACAAATGTGCCTTTTGAAGCATGCATTTAAATCAGATAGATATTAGAGGACATTTGGCAACACATTTCCATGTGCACCTGGACAGAGAAAGGGAAAATGATGGTGCAGTCTGTACTGCCTAATCTCATAGAAGAGTTCTTGTCATCTTAGAAAAAATGACAAGTGATGACCTCTTAGATTCTCCCTAATTCCTTGAGTGAAGGATTTCCCAGTGACAAGAGTGAGGCAGGGTGGGGAAGAAAGAAGGTGCATTTTTCTGAATTCTGTTTTCTAGTCTAAGTCCCTGCATTTTGTGACCTCTGAAATTGCTTAAGAATAGAATTCTATTTCTAAAGAAGTATTCCTAAAGAAGTATTGCTCTAAAGAAGTATTGGAGCCACTTCAAAGAAAGAATCCAGCTGGCTGACTGGACAGATGCTCCATCCAAAGAACAGACAGCCATTTTTTCTAAAGCATGGAAATGCTTGTGACTAGGAGAATTTTACAATTCATTGTTTTCTCTCTGTCCCTTGTCAATGCGAACTGGCAGCCAGGTAATCTTGGTTACTTCAACTTTGGAGTGTAGGGTATTGCTAAAGAGTGTTATAAAACATTGAACAAAAGGTAGCAGCCTATTAAAATTTTGCTTGTAGAGTCATAGATGGACAGCAGATACACCAGCCTTTGATCTTTACCCCAAATAATATCCTACTAACAAATCTTTCATAGAACTGCTGGGACTTGCCATGTCCACTGGCAAGCCCTTTTCATGGTGACCAGTTCCCTGGAGTGGAGGTCTTTAAAAGACATCTAAAAATTTCAGCACCTGTTCTAAACTTCCATGGTCAGTGAAAGACAAGGGGGCCCTGAGAGGGCAAACCCATTTACAGATGGCAATGCCGGCCGGGACGCCTGAGGTGCCTCACGTTTGGCTACGGGTACAAACAGAGAGGGCACATGTGCAGAGGTGTTGCAGATTGCCAGCGTCGGGCGAGGTGCCGGAGAAGCGGTATCCTGGAAACACACCTCAGAGCCTTCCTGTGAGAATATGGAGCAAGCAGAGCCTGACACCTTTGCATGGGCAGCCGGGGAGGTCGGGGCTCCTCCGACACCCAGCGAGTGATGGAGGCTGATGGGAAGCCTGTGTGCGAGGGGAGGGGGCAGAGGAGGAGGTGGCTTCCTCCTGACGCCATTTCCGAGGGCTGAGATATATAAATGAGCCGGTTGCTGCAGTGCCCCATCTCGGATCTTCAGCCAGGGCACTGGCGTAGATACACACGCTCCGTGCTGGTCTCCCCCCGGCACCTCGCCTGGAGCCCCCACGCCACGACAGTCTCGCCCTCTGCCCTTTTCTCCCTGCCTCCCTCCCGCCAGCACCATGAGCCGGCCAGAACTGCTCGCCGTCCTGCTCCTGGCCGTGCCGGGTAAGTGGGGCTGGGATGGGTCCGTGTCCCCCTGGGCTCCCCGGCCCGCGGCAGCGCTGCTCCCGCCGGCCCCGCTCCGCCCGCGCCTCCAGCACCGCGGACAGGCACGGCCCGGCCCCTCCAGCACCGCGGACAGCGGCCGCCGCAAGGTCACTGCCGAGCGCCGCACGGGCCCTGCCAGCCTGGACCCCTTCCCTTCCCTTCCCTTCCCTTCCCTTCCCTTCCCTTCCCTTCCCTTCCCTTCCCTTCCCTTCCCTTCCCTT
>VZUI01095847.1:0-31349 GCA_013401135.1 Cettia cetti | reverse complement strand
CACAGCCTTCCCTGCATCCACCAGGCGGGTCACCTGGTCATAAAAGGAGATCAGGTTGGTCAAACATGATCTACCCCCTCCTAAACCTATGCTGGCTAGGTCTGATACCCTGGCCATCCCGTAAATCTTGTGTGATGACACTCAATATAAACTGTTCCATTATCTTGCCAGGTACAGAGGTCAGGCTGACTGGTCTGTAATTACTAGGATCCTCCCTCGCATCCTTTTTGTGGATGGGTGTCACATTGGCCAGCTTCCAGTCATCCAGAACCTCACCAGTGAGCCAAGACTATTGGTAAATGATGGATCCGTTTAATTTATTGCGAGAGAAATCAGAGACATAAACCCACATCTTAATCCCCTACCCCTCCGGGTTTGTCAGACTCGGCTGTATTCCCTGTTCTCTCCCTCCTCCCGCCGGCATCGCAGGGGCGGGGAATAGGGGACCACACGCTCTCTTCCCTCCCTCAAGGAATGCACTCCTTGGAATTTTCCCCGCTGCAGCGTGGGGTATTTCCCGCGGGGTCAGTAGGGAACAGGCAGCTCCACTGCGTGTACCCTATGGGGTCACAAGTCTTGCCAGAACCCTGCTCCAGCACGGGCTTCCCAGGCCATCACAGCTCGGGCATCCCCCTCCTCCGGCGTGGGCTCCTCCAGCGGCTGCAGGGGAATCTCAGCCCCAGCACCTGGAACAGGTCCTGCCCTCCTTCCCCACCGACACTGGGCTCTGCAGGGCTCTGCAGGGCTGTTTCTCACATATTCTCACTCCTCTTTTCTTTGGCTGCGAATTGCTCCTATGCAATAACTGTTTTTTCTTTTTTATTGTGTTATCCTAAAGGTGCTGCCACCATCGCTGATGGGCTCGGGTCCTCCCTGGAGCCGAATGGCTTTGGTTTCATTGGACACAGGGAGAGCTCCTGACAGCTTCCCACAAGAACCACCCTTTCAGCCCTCTCCATTCCCACCTTACTCACCTCCTCCACTATCACAGCCTGGCCTTGCAAACCAAATACATTAAAATGGTTTGTCACATCACAGCCACACAAGTGGTCTGTACAAATTTCCCATATGCAGGTCAGAGAGTTCAGTGGGTTTTGTCTGGTTGGGCTTTGGAGAGGTCTAGCAGATTTGTCAGAAGTTGTTTCCTATCTGAAATTATTTCTTCCCCTTCCCTTTTAGCAGGTAGAAGCTTGCTGAGCCTTTAATTTCACTCCTCCCAAGAATTCATATGATGGTTTAAAAAAAAAAAAAAAAAGACACATGGAAGCTGTTTCTGTATGGTACCAAGGCTTTCCCTCAAGTATAAATACAGAAAGAAGAGGAGGTGGGAAAAGTTAAAGGGCAAAATACTTGGGAAACACATTTTATTTAAAAGAACTTTTGAGGATCCATTCAATGCAAGGTAAAGCAGAGTAATGTAACATTGTGGTAAGAACAAGAAAGTATTTCCAGGAACAGAAGTTACTTGGTTTTTAGAAATGCATTTTTACTGACTAATTAGCACAACATCACCTGAAATGGCCTTGGGGCTCTTTCCTCAGCTTACCCTTTACCTCAGATGCAAGTTTATGTCTGCTCCCTGAGCCCACAGTGCTTCCTGTGGAATAAAGTGTTTTTATGTACCCATGGTAAAGAACTAAACTGTAAACTCTTGCAAGCTCTCCAAGAATCAGTAGAAGATCATGCATCTGCCAGCTTTCCATGTGAAAATCCTTTCCATTTCCTCCAGGAGTTGCCAAACTCCATCTATCAGGGCATTAGGGTCTGTGAAGTGAGAGGTCCACTATTGCTGGGAACCAAGGGGGGAAAGCAGGTCCCCCCCCCCACCAGCTGTGAGAGTGCCTTCATCCACAACGTGCCCACAGAACAATGCAGAAATAGAGGCACACTCCTCCAGCAAGCAACATTTAGGCTTTTAAATTACGGAATTTGCTCCCTTCCTGTGTGCTGTGGCTCTTCAGGTTCAGGGTACATCTTTGAACGTGTCTGAGGAGCATAAGGTACTGGCAAGTGCTTGTTGTGGGTGGCCATTACTGGAGCAGAGCCCAGGACTAGGATGGAGATACATTTTATTGTGATCAGACTCTTTCCTCTGGCACTGGGCCTGGAGTGCAGGGCTGGCCCTGGCAATGGCCTTAGAAAAATAAACATCTCAGGTTTTTTCCTCACTGGCACAAATAAGGACAAAAGCTTCCGGAGGAGCTCCAGAGGATACATCTGAAGAACCTGTATCTCCACTGGGTACAGGCAAAGCAATACAAATATTGGTCCTGTCTTTGGAAAGACTTGAGTTTATCTGTCCCATTCTCAGGTGTGGGAAGGCTGCTGTCCTGCACATGAATAATTGGTGTCACAGGTTAGATACACTCTTCTTGTCATCAACAGACTAGGTCTTTTAGGGAACCAACAACTGTTGTGAAAACAAGTAAGTTCCCTTCCCTGCCCAATTTCCTGTGCTAGATTGAGCAATTTGGGTCAGAAAAGGAACCCTAAGTGTCTCGTGACTCGTAACAGAACTCAGCACTCATGGAAAGCACTTTGCCCTGGGCCCCAGTGGACTGTATCCGGCCCTGAGTGAGGGGCCTCCAGTGCTGTTGGAGTGTGTGAATTATTTCTCAGCATACAATTTGTCTGTCAAGCGTCCTGACCTAACACTTCACTTGCTATAGATCAAGAAACTAATCAGCTTCAATTATTTGCAGCAGAACTGGAGGAAGGAATAATGTAATGGCTATAACCCTAATTTAAATAAGTAAGTACAAAGATACAGAAGCATTTTAAGCTCTTTTTTTTTTCCTTATCCTAATGCCCATGCTGACAATAGCCGTCTGTTATCTGCAGCCTCCTGAGCAAGACTGTGTCTGCAGACACATGCAGTCAGTCAGAAATTACTAAACTGAGTGCATGAGGCCACTGCCTGGCCAGTTCTCTCTCACACAGGGAGCCAGGCCATGTTCCCCTTTGGCCATAATGCTGATCTGGTAGAAGGAGGGAGGGAGGTGTGCTGAGGCACTGCCAATTTTTCTTCCTTTCCTTTCCTACTTTACTGACTCAAGATCTGGAAGCAAAAATTCATAATAGCTACTGCCAGACATCCATCAAGTTTGGATTCCAGCAGACAATGTGAGTCACTAAGAAAGGATGAAGGTATCAGAGGTGCAGATCTCTTGCAGTTGAGGAATTCCATGGACTACATTCCTTACAGCCACTCAAGAGCTTTACCAGCTCACTCTCTTCACAGGACCATGTAGGTTGGTTAGAAGAGCCACCTGATGATACTTAGAGCTCAATCTGTTCTTCCAGGTCTTTTAGGAGTCCCTTACAGCTCTGATACTGGATCCACTGTGAGAGCTGGGCAGGCAGAAGAGCAGGGATGGTGCTATCTGGACTGACACAATGGGTAATTTTGGTATGCTCAGCTTCAAGCTGCTCACTGCAGTGGCTCAGTGACACACTTCTTTCACATTAAAGCAAGTCGTCTGATCTGGTCTCAGTGCCTGTGAGAACACCAGCCCAGACAGAAGGAGCTTTGCTGCCAGATTACTGCAGGTTTCAGTTCTGGTCATTGCATGAGACAGAAGAAATGAGCGTCCATTCTTCTGTCTCATGGGAAAAAGAAAATGTAAAATCCTGGTCCTCTATTGTGTCTCGTGGTGCTTCTTCTTGAGAAAAGATGAGTGAATTATTCACACCTCTCCATGTGCAATCAGAACACACCGAGTGGCCTTAAGATATCCTAATGGCATCCTCTTGGTGAATGGTGCCCTCAATCATTGTGTCTGTTGTTTGCCTGGAGCATTTGCGACTCCCTTTCATGCTTTTCAGGTTTTCTGAAACATGCTTCTGGAACTTCTTGGTGAGGAAGCAGTAGATGATCGGGTCCAACACACAGTTTGTACTCAAGAGGCACAAAGTCACCTGGTGAGCATCGTTGAGCTGTTGGCGCAGCTGACAGTTTTCCTTCTTCCACTGCTCCAGAACAGTCAGAGTCCAGGGCAGGTGCACGATGTGATGGGGCACAAAGCTTATGATGAACACAGCCAGCACTGTGCACACCATCCAGAGGGCCCTTTGCTTGACATGAGCACTCTTCCGTGGATGCACTGACTTGGAGAACAGGGTCCTGATAATGACAATGTTCCAACCTAGTATTAAAAGGAAAATTATGTAGAAGAGGATGCAGATGATGACATGAATGGCGAGAACAGCTGAAACACCACTCGAGGAGTCATAGCGCTCAAAGCACCGCGTGAAATTCCTGGCGTCGACCTCCTCCTGATTAGTATTATTGTCAAAAAGGTAATACAAAGCGCTGCCCACTATCATGATCCAGATAGCTGCTGATAGGTAGATACCTCTTCTCTGGGTGGTGAGCTGAGCAGCTTTAATAGGATTAGTGACAGCTTGGTAACGGTTGTATGTGATGACCATCAGAAAGGCAACAGAAGAGTATGTATTAACAAAAAATAAACAGCCAGCCACATTGCAAAGGAACTCAGGCATGATCCAGTCTCCATGGTGGTGGTAGTAAACAATCCACATTGGCATAGTAACTAAGAAGAGCAAGTCAGCCACTGTCAGGTTCACCATGAATATCTTGATTTCATTGAGTTTCTTGGTGGGGTAAATACGGCTGAAAATCCAGAGAACATAGCAGTTGGCAACAAAGCCCAGAATGAAAATAATGCTGTAGAAAACAGTGAAGAGGTTGTAGCGAAACTCAGAGTCTATGTGGCATGAAACATAGGAATCAGCACTGACTTCTGCACCTCCTTTGCCCTTTCCAGACATCATGGTGTTGAGTGGGCACGTCGGAAGCAGTTTCCTGCCACAGCTTTTCTTCTTACCTAAAAATAGCAGAAATCAAGCTGATTGGTTTGGCACCATTTCTAAGCCAAACCCCACCTCTCATTATCAGTTGTCTATGACCCTAGGAGTTCTGCTGATGCTTTGGCTCCAGCCAGACACCTGCCCTGTCTCCTTGGTCCTCTCTTTGATCCCATTTCCACAGCATACAAACCTCTGTGTCTTCTTCCAGCATTGTTTGCACTGCTGTGAGGTCTCAGGTCACTCTAATCTTAAAATACTTTCCTGCATGAAAGTTCTTAGATAAAAATAATCTGTTACTCTGCCCTGTCTCAAGGTTCGTAATCTATGACTCATCCTGTCCCTGCAACTGGTTCTCCTTCTTCCCCTGCTACCTCCCTCATGCTGCTACCTCCCAACATGTTCCTGTTACTTTTTAACTTCTTTATTCTTATTTTAAAGAATTCCAGATGTGAAACAATATGTGGTAAAAATGTCTCACAGAATCCTAGAAGAATTGGGGTTGGAAAAGATCTTGGGAGATCACCTGGCCCAGCCCTTGCTGAAGCAGATTACCCTGAATGGGTGTGCAGGATGGCACCCAGGCAGAGTTTGAATAACTCCAGGGATGGAGATTCCACAGCTTCTCTGGGCAGCCTGTTCCACGGCTCTGTCACCCTCACACCCTCTACAGCTCTGAATATGAGAAGCTTTTCTCATATTCAGATGGGACTTCCTGTGTTTCAGTGCCTGGTGTCCACGTCCTGCCGCTGGACATCACTGAAAAGTGTCTGTCTCCCTGACCCCTCCCTGCAGAGACAGACAGACAGGCTCCCTCAGCCTTTCCTTGTCAGAGAGAGGTTCCAGTCCCTTCATCATCTCTGCAGCCTCTACTGCAGACCCACTCCACAAGCTCCATTGCTTTCTTGAGGGGTTTAATTATAGATTGAGGAGCCCAGACGTGGACACAAGACTCCTGATGTGGCCTCACCTGGGCTGCGTGGAAGAACAGGATCACTTTCCGCACTTGCTGCTAGTGAGCAGCTGCCCTTCTGCCTCAAAACATTCTGGATCCTCCCCAGCAGCAGGCAGTGCCAGGAAACCTCATCCCTTCCTCTGTGGGCTGTGTCCCCCCCTGGGTGCCCTTGTGCTGTTGTTCCTCATTTATACATTTGCATGTTTGCAGTTTTCCTTTGCAAATGGGGAAGTCAGCTTGGAGATGGAGCTTGCTCTCCCTTTTTCCACTGAATTGCAACCCTCAGTACTGCTCTCCCGCTGTTAGGAGAGGAAGGCAGCAGTGATCTTCTTGAGGGTCCTGTCCTGCCTCACCCCTCTCAGGTCCCCTAAGGACATGACAATTACCAGATTTGGACCTTTCCAGGCAGTTGCATCCTGGGCATTGCTGAGTTCCAAGTGTCCTGAAGCTCAGTCTTCCAGCCACAGTCTGTGTGGAAAGGACACGCAGCCGTGGCAGTGCTGGGAGTTGGCCCCAGGTGATGTGTATTTCTCCTCATTCACCTTGACCTCTGCCACCCTTCTGAGAGCTCCCTGATCTCCAAAGGTCAGTAGATTATTCAGGTGGTGGGCTTCGTCACAGGGAGTGTAACGTTTGATAGACTAGTCTGACTTGAGAATAAGGAATACAAACCCAAGAACTCCTAATTACCTGAGATAATTAGAGAACTTTGCTTTTTTTTTTTTTCCCAAAAATCTGCATCATAAACTCACACTGCTGTGACTATCTGCAACACCAGCAAATAGTTCTGGTGCTTAGGGCTGGGATCTTTGCAATTAAAGGTGGCCTACTCCTGTAGCACCAGACCTGAGTATACCAAGAGTGGCAGGAAAAACACCCAGGTTGCATTTCTCTAGCAGGATTCATGAGGAGCCATGCTTACATCCAAGACATGGGCACAGCTGTTGTTCACAAAGTCCCTTCAGACATTGCCCCAGGACACTGTCTACCCACACCTCCATTTCTGGTTCTGCACAATGGCATGGTGGCAACCAAACTTTGCCCAGGAGCTCTGGTGAACTTTACTGTCTGCAGACTGCACACCAGCTGCCAGATTTAGCAGATGGGGTGGAAGGGAGAGTGAACATGCATGTGCCCTCCATGGCAGAGTCCTGCACAGAAGGTGGGCTTGAGCCACAGGGCTGTGCTCTGAAATGGAGAGGTGGGTGTGAGAACATGTTCTGCTTCCAGTCTGCTGAAATCTCTGGCAAAGATGGTCTGTGGGAGAAGGCAGTGTCATCTCCTGGCCCCAGCACCACCTGGTAGAGCTCACCTATCTTTGCATTAGGAGGCTCTGCTGTGCCAATGCCAGGGTCCTGAAGGGAATCACAAGAGAGGTGTCCTTTCTTCTCATGAGCCAAGTGAGATGTTCTATTGAGCACGGCTAGAAGGAACATAGCTCCATTCCCCATGGAATTTACCCAATGCCCAATTCCCTCTTCAGCCTGAGGAACCCAGGCTCATGTCTCCGTATGTTGTGAATGCCCTGAGCCCTGGGCTCTGGAGCACTCTGCAGGGGCTCTCCTCAGCTTGTCCTGCTGAGGCAGTGCCCCTTTCTCTGAAGCTTCTTCCTACTGCCTATGCTAGCAGAAAGGTGAGCAGGCACCACCAGCAGGCTACAGGTGGCTGTAGGTCCTGTTGTCTGCTGCAGCAGCCTGTGCTGTCTGGCCAAACCCCCTGGTACCTCCAGCCCAAGCCACTGCCTTGTTCACAGTCCCCCAGCCAGTAATCCCAGGTGGTTTGTACCATCAGCTGCACAGGATGTGGGGCTGAAGGTGGAAATAGCAAGCATGGTCAGGGCACCTGCCGATCCTGCTCCTGGTCTATAGACTCTGCCTTGGGCTGTGCCCTCCCAGTCAGGAGTTACTGGTTTATAGATGCAAGCAAGCTCTGCCATCCGCAAGAGTATATTCCAGGAGGAATAGTATGAATAAAGTGTATTTTCTGCTTACCAGAGTTGAAAAAATTCAGCACAGTATATCCATTTTCAGCCTTAGTAGCAGTGAGGGTTTCACTGAGGATGCTTGGTTGTCTCCCAGATGTTATTTTCCCTGCCCTGGGGCTGGACAGTCTCCACACCGGCAGCTCTTAAGAATGAGGCACCAGAATGGGAGCAACAGTAGCATGACTGCAGAGTCACTAGAGGAGAGGAAATGTGTGACATCAGCTGAAGGAAATGAGAAATAAAATAAGCTATAGAGGAAAGACAATTAGCCACAGCAAAGGTCTGGAAGGTCCTTAAGGCTTTTTCCTCAGAGTATCTCTGCTTCTGATGGTAGTGAAAGAGGGAAAATACAGAGTTTCCTCTAAAGGCAGAATAGGAATCCACTCTGTGTTCCCATTAGATTTGGGATTAGAAAACTTTTTGGGCATCTTCCTCCCAAACAGGAGAATGGCTGAAGAGCTTACACTTAATAACTTCCAGGAAAGGAAGAGAAAGGAAACTCATATATGAACAGACTCATATCCTAGCAGTCTCCTTCACACTTGTGTTGGAACTAATTCAGAGATTCCACCATCCCAAGTCTCCCTTTATCTCAGGGATATTCAGCAGACAGAGACACCACAGCAGGTCAGGTTGTTACCTGTCCCATACACCATCACATTATGGCAGTGTTACCTGTGGCAGCCTGAAGCTCACTCAGCATGGTAATGCTGAGGTGGAGTGCTCAGAGACACCACTGACAAGCAAAGCTGCACATGCATCCCAGCCAAGCTGTAAATCCCAGGCTGTAGCTCCCACGGTGGTGATTAACCTGCCCTCCATACCTTCCTCTGCTCTTACACGCAGCAGATGTGAGCTTTGAGCAAACACCTCTCCCCTGACACACCTAGAGGAACCAGAGCCTGAGTCTGTGCTTGGGGTTGCTATGAAACACACCAGAACAGAGCCACAGAGTCCATCACCAGGACAAAGGGGTGTCCGAGCCTGCCACAAGGCTGCTGAGCAATGATGGGGCCCAAGCAGCAGCAGAAGAGGCCAGTCTGCACTGGAGCTCTTCTGGGAAGGCTGGGAAAAGCTCTGCTGGCTCTTCTCAGGAAATGCCCTCAACAGCAAACATTCCATAGAAGGTCCTTGCCATGCCCATGCTCTGGGGGCACCAGAGACATGTCATGGCTTCATGTCCTGGGAGCCACAGGAACAGGCTGAGGGTTGTGTGCCTTGGACCTCACCACTGAGGACACCAGCCAAACTTCTTCAAGATCAACGAGCTGGCATAGACACTGAGACACTTTCAAGTCACACTTTTGTTGTTGGGCTGGTAAGCCCTGGCTCCAAGCTGGGATATGGCAATATCATCAGGGAGGGAGATGGGATACTGACAGAGGGGCCAAGGTGGACAGCAGCAGTGCTGCTCTGGCTATTGGCTCACCTCAGGTGTCCCAAGGTTTTGGCCTGCACAATACCACGGCAGTTAGCACCATGCCAGAAACCACCTACTGTCTGTGCCAGTGCCTGGATGTTTCCAGCCAGGGGGCAGGCAAAGCCCCAGCACCAGTCTGGGCTTTTCCCAGATTGGCTCTTCCCTGGCTCTTCTCCAGACCGTGCAGATGGCCTTTCCCAGAGCCACTACAGAGGTAAACACCCGGTGTGCACTTCAGCACAGTGCTCTGAAGGTGTGCATCCAGGTGCCAGGTAGCCCCCAGGACCCCTCTGAGTTCCAGCCAGGCTGGAAATGTGCAAGTGCTCTGCAAACTGCAGGAGAATCCATGTCCTGCTGCTCTGAACCCTAATCAGGGAGAACTCCAACACAACCAGAAGTCCATGGACACCACAACTGGCACCATAGCACAGGGTGGCCAAGGTATTTGGAAGACCCCTGAGCAGAGTGGAACTCCTGCAATGTAAGGGAGCCCCACAGTAACGGCACCACGTGGGATGGAAGTCTCAGCAGGGTGGGCTGCATGAGGGGCTGGCATATGGAGCAAGGAACAGCCAAGCTCTGTCAGGCCACATGAGGGTG
Organism: Cettia cetti; assembly: GCA_013401135.1. NCBI lineage: Eukaryota > Metazoa > Chordata > Aves > Passeriformes > Sylviidae > Cettia > Cettia cetti. The sequence goes on along the minus strand of VZUI01095847.1, from coordinate 21,563 downwards.
AGCTGAGGCTCCTGCAGTGATGCTCCAGAGCTGCGCTGGGATGGAAGCTGCAGCTATCTCCTTCCCTCTGCTACCAGACATCCTCCCTCCTTTCCCCATCCCATCAACTGCTGTAAAGATGAAGGAATCTGGCCCTTCCTCGATGAGACAGAGTCCCAACTCTGCCCTTTAGGCTGCTCCTGGAGGATTAAACTTAAAACCGAACAAGAGCATGCTATGGGAGGTTGGCTGACAGCCAGCCCGTCTCTGAGGAGAGCAACCAGTGATGTCAGGGACAAGGGGAGTGCTTGCAGGGGATGTAGCAAGAGCTGACAAGTTGTGGCTCACTGTTCTGCTACAACCCAGATCTTAGAGGAACTGAAAGCCCAGGGACTTTTGGGCTGGGGAGGAGCCTTCAGAAGCTTTCATCCTTCCTCTGCTCAGCCCTGCAGCATGACCATTCTTCATCAGCAGGTACCTTTGTCCCTGTACAGTGCCCACAGCCAGCTCCTCCCTTTTACTCCCTTTCCACCTGAGGACCCTCTTTCCCTGCTCTCCTGGCCCTGCTGCCAATTTCTGAGCATGTAACTGACTCCAATTTTAAGATGCATTTTGCCAGTGGAAGCTGGGCCTGTTCAGCACTCCTGGCAGTCTGACTGTCCCGTGTTTGACACTATTTCCTGCTCTTCCTGCCCAGGGAATGCACACACCAGCTGACAGCTCTGCAAGGCTGAGTTGAGAAAAAAAAACCCCAATCTTGAATATGCCTTTACTTTCATCAAGCCAACTTGCAACCTAAGAAAAAATAGACTTCTTTTATTCTGATTCCCACAGATGCTGATAAGAAGCACTGATAGTCCTTCAGGTTGTTGTACTTGCTGGACCCCAGAGCAGCTGTTTCAAATTCCACTCTCTGGGGAAAACCCCACACAGGCTGACTGGAGGGCAGTGGCTGTTCCCCATGGGTGTGGCACCCAGCAGCATTCTGGTGGCAGCACATGCTGCCATGGCAGATGCCCAGTGCCTCCTGTAGGCCACGCCTGCCTCTGGCACACATCCTTGCAATTGTTTCCTTCTTACATATAGTCCATTAGTCTGGGCCTGATATTTCTGAGCTTGAGAATTGCTACCATTTCCCAAGGGAGACTTTTCAACAGTTTTCCTTGTTTCAAAACAGTATTGTGTAAACAATATCTCTTTCCCATAACAATCTCTCTCCCAGGTGTTTTGCTATTTCTTAACCAACGGAGAGAGGTGTCAATTCTATGGACCAATAACGCGCCTTTTTAGCGCAGGATGTTATAAAAAGGCTGAATGAATTGTAAATAAAGCCTTCTGATTTTCTTCTGCCTTCTGACTGAAGTCAAGCATCTTTATTTTGCATCCTATTGTAACATGTTAGCAATGTACTCACTTTGGATAATCACATGTAAATTTTGGAGAGATAAGAAACTCTTGGTTTCAAAAGCAAATATCCAGAGATTTCTTCCCAAGAGCAAGCTACACTGTGTTAGCACAGAAAAGCTCTCCAAGGAGTGCAAATGAAGCAGCAGGATTTCAGCTGATGGGTCTGTGACTGCCCTGTCAGTGACACAGGCAGCAAACAGGAACAAGATGAAATACCAACATGCAGCTTGCGACAGCACCAATCACTGGCACGTGGATGAGCTTGGTCTGTGCTGGTTCCAGTCCCCAGGACACATTCTTGAGTGCCAGGATGGGTCGTCAAAAAACCATGAAGTTATTTTGGAGCTGCAGCACACGCTTAGCTGGTGCTGAGTGTTACTGTCTGTGAGTTCCCACCGCTCACATGACAGTCCGCAAAATCTTCTTTTGCTTGTTGCAGGAAAGAAATACTAAACAAACTCGGCTTCCCCTGCCATGAGCACTTCAGAGCTGAGCACAGCCTGTCCTCAGCTTGTTGCCAACCCTGCAGGAATGTGCCCCAGAGCTGGGCTTGCTTAGCAGGTAAACACACCAATCCACTGGCCAGGAGCCACTCCTGGGACAGTGGCAGCAGCACGCCTTGGGTACCCTCTGACAGCTGTCAAGGCAGAGCATGGCTTCTGCTGCTGGCTGTAGCCAGACTGGCAGAGAATGTCACTGCTGGTAGCTGGACAGCCTCACCAGCAGTGGGTGAGGCAGGGAGCAGGGCAGCCTCCAGTTGTTTGTGGTTCCCAAGGCCAGCCCTGCTGCACTGGGCAGAGGGGTGAGTTCATGGGCCACCATGTCAGGATTTGTGTGCTACAGCCCCAGGCTGTCACAACTCTGCTGGAGGCAAAAGCCATGTCCTGCCTGAGCTGCCACAGCTGGGACAGTGCTCCTGCAACTGTGCTCCCAACTGCAGTGAGAGACCTCCTACCACAGCTTCTGGCTTTCTGCCCCATCTGCCTGCCCAGCCTGGGCAGGGGCTGTGCATGAGTGGGATAAGGGACCTGGCCTCCTTGAGAGGTTTCAAGCACTGCCTCCTCTTCCTCACAGGAGTAAGGTACAGGCAGGGCTTCTTACCTTGCTTCATAGCACCCAAGTGAAGCCAGGGTTGTTGTCACTCAGGAGTGAAACGGGACCTGGCTGAGGGCAGTCCCCCTCTGCACAGCCCCAAAGGCACCCTGCCTGACTCATGCTGTCATAGTGCACCTCATCACCTCATCCCTGCTTGCTGGGCATTCAGAACAGGAAGTGCCTTCCCACACCCGCGCTGGGAGGATGAAGATGTCTCCGAAGCCCTAGGCTCTGTCTGAGATGCCATGGCTCAGAGATCCATGGGGTATGTTGAGCCAGCCCATGTCCTGAGTTATCCAGACACAGAAGGAGCTTGGGGAGGGAGGCCTGGGAGAAAAAGCAGAAGGGGAAGGAGTGTCTTACCTTGGTTCACAGAGCACCTGCTCCAGCTTAGTCACAGACCCCAGCCCACTAGGTCCCTGCTGCAAGTGGAGACACCAGCAGGGCCGAGCTGTGCGTGTACTCCTGCCTGGGAAGAGGCTCTGACAGGAAAGAGGGCGTCGTGCTGGCTCCCAGGTGAGTGACTCACTTCCCCCTTGGCACTTGTGACATGCTCAGCTGTGCCTGGCTGCACCCCGGAGCTTGACACCAGTTCCTGTGGTGCTTCCTTGGGCAGGCAGTAGAAAGGACACAGTGGTTGAGGCTCCATGGGTGGTGAGGGGCTTATCACACTCCTGTGGCACCTGGTGCTTCACAGGCCAGAGATGAGGTAGCCTAGCCCTGGAGCAGCTCCAGGTCAGGGGCACTCCCTGGTTGGGCTAGGGGTGCAGAAGTGGTCCCAGCTCAGCAAGGAGGGGGTCAGTACCCTCATCATATCTGTCCTCTTGGCTCATTTCCTTCCAGATCCCAGTGCCAGGAGGCAGCACAATGAGTAATTGTTCCAAGGCTTCCATGATATGTGGAGATTCATTGGGCAAAGTGCCAGGAAGGGCGCTGCCCTGCTGTGGGAGTCCCCAAACTGGAAAACATCAGCCAGAAAATGCTTCAGGCAGGGGCAACTCGATCCTGTACCCTTTCCGCAGCACTAGAAGCCCTCCTTGGTCCTTGTGCTCCTTCAGCCTGGGAGGAAAAGGTGGTTGGGCACATGGGGGACCCACTCCTTCCTGCTGCCATTGGCACTGCTCTGTTCAGATTCCATATGGGAGTTCCCCCAACATATTCTGTGGCACTGACCGCTCAGGTCATGGGCACAACATCCATGCATGAGTCATTCATAACAAGAAATCACATGTACTTCTGTCTGCTGCCTTTATGCCCCATGGGTTATTTAACAAGGAAATGTTGTTGGGGCTTCCTTGTTGGTAAGAACAGGCTCTTATTTTGGCAGGAAAGGAAGTGTGAAGCTTTTAAGACAGTCCTGAAGGGCAAGACAGTCACAGCCCATAGGTGCACAAAGCACTGCTCCCAGAAGGAACTGGCTGGCTGCAAGCCCTGGAGCTCCTCAGGAACCCAACTGCAGAGCTGCAGAAAACATCCCAACTTCCCAACAGAACAACCAAGCTGCACCAGTTTAACTATGGCCTTTCCCAGCAGAGAAGGTTTTAATGTCTCCTCTGCATCAGGCTGGTGACACTGCACTTGGAGAACCTTGGGCAGCTTAAAAGGGATATGGAGAACTGGAAAGACAGAGAGCACAGGTTCATGCTGAAGAGCAGCAGCATCTCAGTGACAGCACTCCATTCACACTCTATTGCATTTTTTTAATCATTCCAAGGAAAAAAAATGGTAATTTGGGTAAAAATTTATTTTACATACAGACCATTGCAGCTTAACTATTAATCAAGAGAAGTTATTTTCCTTTATAGGAAGTGACCAGCTGGTCTGAGATTAACAGAAGTCTAAGCCTGAGAGCTGGGATTTTAGTTTGGAAATCAGATCTTGGGGCAGGCTCCTTTCAAGCACAACTCAATGCAGTGAGGAGCTGCAGGACTTAACTGCAGGCCAGCTGCACCACACAGTGCTGGAAACATATTCCCAGAGTCAGTCCAGATCTTTCCCAAGCTGAACTTGCTAAGAAAGATGGTGCCTGAAAGGGTTTGGATGCGTTTCCAATATTTTGTTCAGCTCTCAAACTAGAGACAGAAGTGGTGAAACAACACAGTCTCTGTGAAGTACAAAACACCAAGTTACAGGGCAGCAGACACACGGGACAGCAGGAATGGCAGGGACTCTCCTAAGCCAAATGTTCTATGTGTAGCAGGGCCCTGGCTGGGGTTATTCTCTGGCCCTATTTCAAACAGACAGAGTACAAAAAATACTTTGACTGATAATTAATAGTACTGGAAACAAACAGTCTACTAAAAAGCAAATCTTACTCTAGGTGCCAATGAGTCCTGAAAAGCAGAGAAGGGACTGAGGAGCTGCTCTTGGGCAGTGCTTCCAGGATCATTCACGCTGCTCCATTTTTACTTTGGGAGGTCTCAGGAAGGTCCTGTTTTTCTTTTCTTTCTTCCCCTTTGTATTTGCCTGGAAATTTCTCCAGCTGTCTACACGACCATCCCGACTTTCCTGAGAACAACAGGAAGGGAGAGCTAACAAGTGCAAGAGCCAAAGCACAGGTAGTACATACCAGTTTCAGGAGATTAGTAGCAATTTCCCCTTATCCAGCATACAGCCCCTGACAGCCAGAACACAAAGACACTGGGAAGAGCCAGAGCAACATAGCACGCTGGAGCTGCAAGGGAGCTTACACACACCAGTATAAACACTGTGCTGGATTCTTGTTTCAGAAACCACCAGATTGGGTTGGGCAGTCCTTACTCTCTACGGAATCCTTAAAGGAAACAAGAAACCTCTCAAACCCATGTTTCTAATCTGTCAACCCAGAACATGCCATGTCCTTTCTCTGTCTCAACTCCTCACTCTCCTGGTGCTGCAGATTGGAGGCAGAGAGAACAGAGAAGGGAAATGAACTGCTGCCTTCTCTCATGCTTCTTGCTCAAAGTCTCATCAGATTGACACAATGAGAAAAAAAGGCTTCTGGTGCATTTCTCTCCCTGCCCTACCTGCTGAGCAGCAGAAACTTTTCCTGAGGAGGGAAAAAAACAAACAAACAAACAAACAAACCAAACAAACAAAAAACCCCGATACCAAACCAAAAGACAAAACCCACCAAAAAAAAAATCCCTAAACCCCCGAATCCTCCCAAAAAGCCAACCTATGATCTCTACAGGCTGAAGATTTCACAGCAGGACAGAACAAGTCTAGGAAAGATCCACTTTAGAGCATGTGATCCATCCACTCCAGGCCCATCTCTGCAATACCAGTGCTGCAGATGGGCTCTGGCTTCAGCAGTTGTCTGCTTCCCTGCCCCCTTTCCCACAGCAGGATGGGAGAGGGCCCAGCACTGCAGGGATCTGGATGCTGGGACAACCAGACTGGAAAGTACCACCAACAGTCCACACAAACACTTTCCAGATTAAGTTTTAGTGGTCACCTGGGCTAAGCAGCAATTCTATTTTACAACGGAAGAATGAACTGCTGACAGAGATGAAAAATAGTACACCTCAATTTACCAGACCTGTTTCTGCATATGTGATACCAAAGCCCTATTGATGGGCTCTTCTCCACGCACATGAACAAAATCCAGGCTGGTGCAGATCTATTAAATTATCTTACAGACTTGCATACAAAAGGTCTCATCTCTCTAGGGGCATTCCCTGCAACGTAGACAAGAACTGCTGAGGCCTATTCTGTAAGGTAAACTGCTGAATACCTCAAAATTCTTCTGCCATTCTCGTTCGCGTTTAGCTTTCTCTTGTGCTTCAATTTCTTCTTCCCTCTGCCGCTTCCTGGAAGGAAAGCCACAAAAGTTACGAGCCCACAAGCATCTACTTTAAAAAGCAAGGTAATACTTTCAAAACATCTTGGAAAGCTCTTCCAATTTTTTGGCAGATTACAGAAGACGTAAGCATGCACACCTAGGACAGCAAATAGAATTTGGTATCAAATTTGAAAGAGCAGTGAGCAGTGAAGACGGTTTGGCCCCACTGACAAGAGGAATACAATTAAGATGCTGGCTTCTCTTGCTCAGCAAAACAAGCTGGATTTCTTCATCCAAGAAGCTGGACATCACTCTAGGGGTAAGTCTCTAAAACTATGGAGGGTACACGTTCTGAGAAGGTAATAACCACTTCAGCATGCGAAGTAAAAATTAAATTTTTAATCCCCTACTTTTCACCTGTAATCAAAAGCACGATGCTAGAGCCATCTCCCACCTCACTGACCAGCACAGAACCATGCTGCAGGAAGTGTATTCACAGTGAGCACTCAGGCAGCATGTGATCGAAACACCTTAAATAGTTCAGGATTACACATGCCACAGGGTATTTCTGGCACTTAAGTAAAATTAAAAATCAATCCTTCACAAGCTAATAGCATGCAGAATTGTGTCACCATTTCACTGTTGTGTCTGGCCTACATGTGTACACATAACAGAATACAACCATATAAAATATATTGACATCTTCAACACAGGAGGGCAAATTTCCTGTGTGCTTTTCTCAAGCATAGGATTCTACAACCCACAGGCTACCCAGAGAAGTGGCAGAACCCACATTATTGGAAATCAGCTTGACAGGATCCTTGTTAATCTAATCCAAGGCCCTGCTTTCAGCAGGAGGTCAAACCAGATGATCTCCAGAGGTTCATTCCAATTTAGACTATTCTAAGACTCTCTGATCCCTTATCTTCTTTGAGGAAGCATGAGGGGGAAGAAGAGCCTGAATTGCACAAGCGGAACATCATTTATACCTTTCATGCATCTCTTTTGCTTCTCTTTCTTTCCTCTTAATTTCCAGTTCAGCAAAGAGCTTCATTGTCTGTTTGTATACAGCTTGTTTGAACTGCAAAACACAAATCCACTCTTAAAATAATACCCATCAACACAGTTAAAGTCTGTTTTATATACAAATATAAGAAGCAAAGAAAAAAGTAAACCATAGGTATGCCCACATAACCCGTATCCTGCCCTGACAATAGCAGCAGCACAAAGAAAGTATAAAGCATTGCTGATTAAATTCCAGCCCTGGCACCAGGAAACAACTGCATATTAACTTCATGTTAATCTCATTTTAATTTGTATTCATGAAGCTGTGCCTAAACAGAACTGTTCAATTCAAATCCTCTGTTCTTGGGTTAAGTCTTGCATTGTTACATTTGACAAAAAAAGGCAAAATGGTCACTGTTTTAGAGAGTAATTTTCCAGCGGATTTTCTTGATGTGTTGTAAAAATCTAGCATTGGCTTCCTTGTAGGAAATCAATATGCTTAAACCAATCTTCATTACTAAAGAAGAGCAACAGACTTCTGAAAAATGAAAAATAGTATGGTTATGGGGTTACTGTGGTGATATCAACAGGAAGAAATCACTTTCCAGAAAAAAAAGGGTGTTGAGATTAATGAAGTCAATGTTTGGTAGCCACCTATCATTGTTACAGCCTCTCATATCGCTGGACTTCTCCAGACTAGAACCCAGGTAAAAAGAACTAAGTCATGCCATGCCCTTTTTTAATACAAGTGGTTTGTTGCAGAACAGCACATTTGTCCCTCTACATGAGCACTCATTAAAAAGTCACTAGTTCATTTTAGCCATGCTGCAGTGAGTGCTACATGTGCCTTTGCCAGCAGCGGGAATACCACGGTTCCAGCAGTCAGAAGACAACAAGAAATTTAATTCATAAAAGAGTGCATGATGCACAAGCAATGAAAAAAAGAACAGGTATTTTGATCTATAATCTCACAATATATTTACTCTTTACACTACAGTGAAGCTATTTTCCACAGTACACAGGTATCACCTGACACATGATACTCTACAGTGGCTAAGCAGAATTTTTTCTCCTGTAAATGTAAGGGTTTATAATATTAACAAATACCTCTGCACTGGCCTTGAATCTTAATTACTCAAAACACATTTTGTACTCTCCAGTTTCTCTGAACATAGTACAACTTACAACTTCAGGATCATCCTCCTCTACAGTGGGAGGTTTTCCATCCTTCTTCAGCTGCTTCTTTTTTTCTTTCACCTAAAGATTAAGAACAAAAATAAGAACCCTAAAAATTTGATAGGGCTTACATAATTGTATCCAAGTGGTTCTGCATTCCTATTCCAATGTATAGAAAGAATTCTGTTCTTGATTGATGTTTTGTTTTACACCAAATCCTCCTAGGCCCAGACAAACACATATAAGATTACTATCACACGAACTCTAGTAAGTAACAGCAGCATTGGCTATTATTCCTACAACGTAATCCCTTTTTATTTCTTGAAAGATATATTCTTATTCGATATACACCACCCAAACCAGCAGGAAGTTTATTGCACTTCATGATATTCAAGTGACTAACAACAAACAGAACATCAAGCGTTCATTGTGTTTAGAGTATCTGAGTTCTCCATATCATCTGCTTCCTCAAGCTTTCTGTGTTTTAATCCACCCACATCACTCTAACTTCTAGACCAATGCAGTCCAAGCTCCTTTTCTTATCTTATAGGTCAATATCCCCCAAACTTCCCAGTCTCCTGCTGTCACCACCTATTCTCTTCCACCTACACATATCTGAACTGCATCATTCATTCAGAGACTTGGAAAAAAATATTTAGGTCAGATCATGTGGTCTGACCTGATTATTGCAAGTACTGAATTTCACTGAATTATCTTGCACTGAGCTCAACAGCAGTCCTGGACACAGCAGCCTTGTTTCTGCTGTGAAGAGCTTGAAGCCCACCTGCATAGTGCCATTATGAGGTTTACTCAGTTTAGTGACCTAACATGAAGCAAGTGTAACAAAAAGCAAAATATGAACGATTGAATACCACTCACCCCAGCTCTGGATGTTTCCATAGAATACTCACAGTGTGCTCCACATATTCTTTTCCTGCCTGAATCACATCCAAGGCTCTCTTCTTTTGCTCCTGATCTAGCAGCAGCTTGTAAGCTTTATCTACAGCTAACAAAAAGTATCAATATTAATAGCACCAGTAGTCGGGTTCACAAGGCATCACAAGACTGCTACTTGTTGGCATTAGTAATTTGGCTTCTAGAATTTGTGGAGGTTGTTTGGCAGTGTGTTTTGGTGGTTTTTTTACTAAATACGTCCACGAAAGTGGTAACATGATTAGTTGAATGAGTTTTGGAGTACAGTAATGGCAAGAACTGTCTGATACCTTCTGGAGGGAGCAGGTGAAAGCAGCAGTCCTACCAGCTGTAGTTATGGGCATGAATACCTTACTGTGATGCAAAGCACACACCTAAAACCAGCACTCTACTTCTGTCATATGGTCTATGAATAAAATCTAATACACAGATTAAACAGTTTTTCTTGAACAATCCCAAAACCCTATGAAGACGTCTGTCCCTGTTGTGACATGACAATGCCATTGTTGCCACCTAGTGCCACCTGCTGAAATGCCACATCACACAGCTGCTGCTACCACAATTGCTTTTGGCCCAGCTGAAGCACCTCTGAAGCAACCCTTCTGACCCTACCACCCTAATGGATTTTTAACCCAGCACCAGAAAAGCTGCAACTACTAACCCAGGGCAGCCCAGAGAAAGAGTATTACCTTCAAATGCCTTCTGGGCTCTATCTGCATCATCTTGGTTTTTGTCTGGGTGTACCAATATTGACAGCTGCAAGAAAAAGGATCTTGCTATCAAGATCATGGTAGAAGATGAAGAGTATTTCAGAGATTTTTGAGAGAATGGAAATAGAAACAATTCAAAGAGATCATATTCCTTTGTAGATGGACAAACCAGCTGACAACATGCAGAAGCATGTGCCAGTACAAGCTGATAGAACAAACAATCCCTGTAACAAATAGGCTGTCCAAAAGAGAGAAAATAAAAGCTGCAGCTTGTGATAAGAGGAACAATTTAACACCCCTCAGCTGCAGTGCCTGAGTTGATATGAACCCCTTGGTCATAGAAGATTTGTATCCTTGATCTTGACAAGAAACAAACAAAAAGATCCTCCTCAACCAAAGTCTCTAAAGAAATTCTCTAGCATCCCCAAGGCTGTCCAAAACTATTTAAGAGTGGTCATTTTTCCTTAGACTACTTTACTGAAAGTTAAGAAAACTCCTGCCTGTACTTTACCTGGCAGAGACATGACATGGATCACTACCATCCTGAGGGGAACTTTAACCAAGCTGGAAACCGGGCTGGAAACCATGTCCTTCATATTCCGCTTTCAGAAAGTTATATCAAACTTTGCCCATATGGCTTCTTTTAATTCTTTTTTTTATATAGACCTTTTATTTTTGCCATTGGTGTAAAGAGCAGTAACTGAAACCACTTTAGTACTGAAATATACAAAAAAAAAAAACCTTTTGGAACTCTACAGCTGCCAGTTTGTAGCTCCCAGAAAAAGTTTTGCCTTCAGATTTACTTCAGCCAGTGCCTTATTTCGCCTTTGTTGCCTATTCCACATTCTGCACTTAGTTGTTTGATTTCTTCAATGCACAATTCCATGCACATTTTTCATTTCATTACCCTGAATTCCAAACATCTCCCTGTAGTGTTTTACCAGCCCAAAGCTGAGAATGTCATCTTTAATGTCTCATAGAAGTGAGAAGTCATCAACAGACCAAAAACTTATCCTCCCACTTCCCACATACAGGAGTAGCCCATATCCCATTCCTCTGCCACCCAGCATCTTCCTAACTAAAGACACTCACACCATTAATCAGGTGGAGGCTGCAGCCCTACAAATACTGTTTCTTTGCTCTATGCACTGATTAAATTCAAAATTTTTCCTGCAGGTCTGTCAGAAGAGGGAGGCTGGGGTAATGCTTCCTGTGTTGCAGACCTGCCAGTAAGCAGGGCTGCCTCTTTTCCAGGTAACCGAGCCACTAAAGATGACCATGGAAATTCTTAAAGAAACCTCAGAAAATATCTGGATCCAAGTCCAAAATATTTGCAAAAAATACCTTTTGATCTTCCTTTTGAACTCAAGCTCAAGAGGCTGATTATACATGGCTATATTAACTTAGCAATAGCCCCATCACACATGGCACAGGCAAAGTAGCCTATCATGCTTGGACCAGGGACACTGCTGCAGCTCTCTTCTTGTTGATACAAGCATTGTTCTCTGCATTTCTGCCAAAAACAGACACCCCTCTACCTAGATACAGCTTTACTACCATTTTTCTTGTGCCCACACCCAGCTGCACAATCTCTACAGCACTTCTGCTTCCCTTCCACAGATTTTGAGTGCAAAAGCTGAATACCTGTCGGAATCTTTTCTTTATCTCTTCATCTGTGGCTTCGGGATCCATCTGCAGAACCTAAAAGAGACCACGAAAGCAGAGCAAGTTTGATGCTACTCTCTGTGCTTCAGGTTCCTGTCAGCAAGCTCCAACACTCTCATAAGGAGCGGCTGAAGTCACTTGGTTTGTTCAGCCTGAAGAAGAGGAGGCTGAGGGGAGGACTCATTACACTCTTAAACATCCTTCCAAGGGGCAGCTCAGGGGCAGGTACTGATCTCTTCACTCTTGTGACCAGTGACAGGACATGAGGAAACTACATGAAACTGAGTCAGGGGAGGTTTAAGTTGGATTATGAGGAAAAGGTTCTTCCCCCAAAGGGTGCTGGGCGCTGCCCAGGCTCCCCAGGGAATGGGCTCAGCCCCAAGACTGCCAGAGCTCCAGGAGTCTTTGGACACCACTCCAGAGATGCACAGGGTGGGATTGTTGGGGTGTCTGTGCAGGGCCTGGGGCTGGACCCAATGATCCAGACGGGTGCCTTTCAACCCAACATATTCTATGATTCTCTAACACTTGGTTCACTGGCACACAGACACACCAGAAAGCTTGCCCCACAACGACATAAATTTCCACCCAGTAAAACAGAAACATTTCACAATCTTTTTGACATTTTTGACACTACTTTTAGCAATGCTAGATTTCTCTGGCTATGCCAGTGTCCTTTCTACATTTAAGTCTTGTGTAGACAGCTACAATCCATGAATTGGTCTGAACCTTCAACCAGTCCTGTAGCAATGCCCAGTCTGACAGAAACAAAAGCATACAGTGGTTTGGGGACAATGTCAGGTCACTCAGAACACTGGACAGGAAACATACTACTTTATAAGAATTAACTAACTTTATCGTTTTGAAAGAAGACAGTGGAATTTTACTGTTTGGTTTCCACGAGTGACACCACTTGTTTATTGGTCTTTACACATGTGGCAGAGTTTAGAAGCACTTTTGTGAATTCATTTACCGAACATAAAATTTAAGCAACAAGTGAACAGATGTGCACTGGTCTGACTCAAAGAATCTGTAAAAAATCCCCAAAACACTCTCCCACAGGAAAGCTACAGTCTACTCTGAAACATCTTTCTTAACTTACTCTTCAAGTCAAGTACTAAGACCTATACAAAACTGAACATTGTCACTGTGAATCTGCTGACTCATCTGGCTGACCAGCCCTGAATTGGGACTACAAAAAGCACCTGAGACTTGAAAAAGGCAGTGAAGATGACACCAGGAAGGAATATGCCCAGGGAAAGCCAAATCTATATTGTTTATTTACTGTCTTCCTCAGGTTTTCCTGCTTATTAAGACTTTATAACTGATGCAACAGGAACCAAACACTATAAAGTGCAAGGGGATTATCCATTACCCAATGGTTCCTCAGAGACTACTCACTGGTGTGACCACTGAAAAGACCTTTTCTTACTCCATCTACTATAGTAGTTATGGGGGAGCAGCTGGGCAGTGGAACAGGGAGTACTGTGGAGACGATGGATGTGCACATCCTAGCCCTGGTCGGCCAGAAACCATGGGAACATATAATAGAAATGTAAGGGAGGAAGTGAAAAGGAATGTGGTACTTTGTTTTGGGAAGTCATGTATTTCTACACCTGTAAGATTGTGGTTAAGCAGTATTGCTAAGAAACATCAATAATGTGATTATTGCTTGGCAGTGCAAAATTTTACCTAAAGCTGTAAGAGTATATAAACTGAGCTCTGGGATCAATAAACTGGCTTCTTGCATGCAAGCAATGGAGTCCCACCTATATCAATCATCAACAAGAAGTTCAGTAGGATGAACACCCAAAATAAAACACACAACTAGAAATGCTGAATTAAGAGAGCTGTGACCAGAACCTGCCAAGCTGCTACCTCCAGCTACTACCTTCCTGTTCAGAAAGTAGCCAAATCTTCCAGTGCTGCTCTATGAGGGAAATGTGACAACATACAGTTTGTGCTGCCATCAAACACTGAGAAAGACAGCGAGAACATATACACCATCCTGCTGTCCTCTGCAAACCTTCTGCAAAACAATCTGTACCTAGAGAATTTTTTTTCTTTCCTTATGCTGTCTTTTACTGGAATAAATACTCAGGAATCAGGAAGCTCGTACACCAATTCAGAAAGGATAGAACATTCAAACTAACCTCAAAAGGGTTCAAGTTGAAATATGAAGATCCAGGTCGGGTCAGCCGGTCAATTTGGTTTTTTGATGTTAACACAGAGTCTCGTTTTTCAATTTGCTTTACCTGAAGAACAAGAGAGACCTGTATCAACGGACCATCACAACACCCTTACCTCTTTATTCCATGCTGTTAGTATACCAGTCATCCTTGCCCTGTACTACAATTCATAATGCCCCTTTCTTCCCTCAAGCCTGTAGTTATTTTCTCAGGCACTAGCAGCACACATTCCCTTGCCTTTCATACAGCTCAACAGTATTTTTAACATCAGAGTTTAACTATAAAAAGTACTGCAGAACAGTTCTGTCTGTTACTTCTATGGCCTGCTCCACAGCTGTGCCTTCCCTCCTTCCCATGCACCTTCAGCAGTTCGGTCACTGTGATTCCTTGGAAACCACGGCATTATTACTTTTAACCCTCTTTAAACACGCTAAGTGATACTGATGCAAATACACAAGCTCACTTTACTCTGACCACAGGTTGTTTAGTTCAGAGTACTACGTTGAACCAAATCACGTATTCACATTTAATGTTCACCTTTATTTAAAGGAAGATGCATGCACCGAACCGGCACGGCCTTTTGAGCGGGCAGTTCAGGAAACACGTTCAGGCTGTGCCCACAGTAACGGGGCAGACGGAGAGGGGCGCACGCCGCTCTCCAGTGACAGTTTGCCCACAGTAAGGCCGAGCCGAACACGGCGGGGCCACGCGCGCAGGGACCGCGAGCGCACAGCTCCCCCCAGGCTCAGCCGAGCGGAACAAGGGCCGAACGCGGGGTCCCGTCCCCAGCCACCACCAGGGCTGTGGGAGGGCCGGACCGAGAACGGACCTGCCAGCGTCCATCGCTCGCCCACCCCCTGCCCAGCACCGACAGCGGTTCCGCCCGTCCCGCCCGCCGGCGGCCCCCGCCCCGCCACAGCCCGGCTCCGCACGGCGTGCAGGTCCCGGGGCGGCGGACGGGCGAGGGCCCGGGCGGTACCTCGTTATAGAAGGTCAGGAACGCGTCCTCGGCCGCGCCCGCACCGGGCCCCGCCGCCGCCATCGCCAACGACACGTGACCACGCCGTAACGACACGTGACCGCAGCGCGCTCCGCAGCGACAAGCCCCGCCCTCCACTGCGCGCTGCCGGATTGGGGCGCGCGTGAGGACCCGAGCCCCGCCTTGTGACGCCACAGAGCCCGCCCGCCCCGTTCCCGGGGCCGCCGGGCCCTGGGAGCGGGTGGGGCCACGGCTGCGCAGGTGCGGCCCGCCCGGCGGCTCGTCCGGCGCTCCAAGGGCAGGCGGCCATGGCGGCCGTGGCGGTGGTGGCGGCGCGGGGCGGCCTGCGTGGGGCTCTGCTGGTGCAGCAGCAACGCTGGAGCTCGGGATCGGGCGCCGACCAGGTGTGTGTTCCGAGAGCGTCCCTTCTCTCCTCCGTCCCCCCCTCTGCCCGTCCGTCTGTCCCTTTGTCCCTCTGCCCGTCCGTCTGTCCTTCCGCGCTCACCGCCGTCTCTCCCGCAGCTGGGCGAGCTGGGTAAAGGCGCTGGGAAGGGCGGCGGCGGCGGCGGTTCCATCCGTGAGGCCGGCGGCGCCTTCGGGAAGAAGCAGGCGGCCGAGGAGGAACGGTACTTCAGGTGAGCGGGGCCCAGGGCCTGTGGAGCCGCTCCGACGAGCCCGTGGCAAGGCCCGGCCGGCCTCTCCCGCGCCGCTCGGCTGCGGGGCTACACTTCTGCCGTCCTCTATTGCAGGGAAAAGGAGCGGGAGCAGCTCTCTGCCTTACGGAAACACCACGAGGAAGAGATCCACCACCACCAGAAAGAGATTGAGCGTCTGCAGAAAGAAATCGAGCGCCATAAGCATAAGATCAAGCAGCTTAAAGATTAAGCTGGTGCTGTTGTTGAATGTGCATGGCCAATATTAATCATGGTGTAAAACAGCGCGAAGACTGTATTTTTTGGTCTACATAATCCAAATCCATACAATTATGGTCTGCAACAACATCAAATAAACTACTCAGTCTCGCTTTCTTGCTCAGTAACTGTTCAATGAAAACAAAAGCAACCAACCTCACTATCTGGTTTTAAACTTAATTTTTTTCCAAGTAAAGTTGCACTCTTGAGTAGGCAGGCCTGTACAGAACTGAGCTATTTTTTTTAGATTTGTATAGAAGAAATGACCATTTGTGTCTAGTGGGATAACTTTAGAGTTACAACTGGAAGAAGAGTTGGGGGGAAATGGTACCTGTGTAGCAATCCATTCACAGAGAAATAACTTTGTTTCAAGTACAATCCTTGTGGCCTAGGGGGTGTTATCTTCACTGAACTAGCAGACAACAACAAAATAAGGTTCACTTGTTGCACATAGTGTTTAGTGCCATAAACTAAGAGAGGAAAATAGTGTTCTAAGTTATGCTGGTATCAGTTGTGGTGGTCCTGGAGCAAGACAGCTGAGGACCTGACTTCTATTTGAATGTTCTTTTCCACAACGACTTTAACTGTCCAGTAGATTAGAGGTATTTTTTACTGTCTCAACTTCTCTGTTCCTTAGCTAAGTCTCTTTCCAAAGAAGGATGGATTAAGACTTATTTTATGCAGTTTCAATCACTTTTGACATTTTAATGTAGGAAACTCATACACAGTAAGTGACCTGAAACAATGTGGCTTTACTCCAGTAAGCGCTGACAAGAAGGGGACTTTATGTATCAACAGGCAGGTAAGAAAACAGTCTTTTCTTCTATACCTGCACTGTCATGTCTGTAAATCTGCCCAAACAGGCTTAATGTGCAGCAGTGGTGAAAGAAGACTGCCTGTGTTACAGACCGTAAAAGGTGGCAATGACATTGAACTGGGTGGGTCTGTGCCTGGAACTGCCCTGTCTGAAAGCGCAGGAGGCAAATGATGCTTTTGATGTTGAAAGTGGTTTACAAGGGTGTGACTGGCTGGCTGAAAGTGTCCCAGTTTCTCCTGTGTTCCCTGATACATCCCCAGCCAGCTGCTCCCTTTGCAAATCCCTGCCCTCACTTGGTGAATATTGCAGGTAGTGGTACATCTCGTCTGCAGAGTAAATGACACCACTGTCACTCTGATGCCCCTAAACACTGTTCTTCAATGAAGATGTCCTCCATGTAATCAGTCCTGAAAGAGAGGCTATGGAGTGTCCTTGCCTGGCCATGCTCAATCTGAGAGATGGTGGTGTGGTGAGTTCTACCAAGGCTGTGTACACAGCTTTGCTGTGGGCTTTGCTCCTTTGAGGCAGGGCTAATTAACAAAAATATGAGTACCTTGCCCACCTCTCTGAACCTGGTGAGATGAACTGAGTTATGAAAAGCAATGTAGTATTGACCTGTTTGGGTTACACCTATTTAAAAATCCAATTTTTTACCTTTTTCAGAATGTTTTTCTTATTGTATCTGTCAGCTGGGGTTGGCTTCCCCAAAAGCTGCAGAGTCACTAGAGAAGTTTGGCATAACAGCTTCAGTGGACTGTGGAGAGCTGACATAAATATTAGGATAACTATTCAGAAGGGAACAGATAAGGGTTTAAATTCACATCTCTGGGTTTTATTTGGCATTTTGGTGCACTAACTATGCCATGTAAGCTCAGCCACAGAGCCTCTGCGCAAGCACCTGTAAGGGAGGGGATTTGCTGTGAGACTGGGAATGCAGTGATTTGCACCTTTGTGATCTACTGTGCCACAGAGAGGTGTTACAAACTCTGCAGTCCCTCAGGGCTGCAGTGTGCAAGTCAGTACTTTGTTACACCACAGAGCTTCCTTGCCCACCAACAAATGACATGAGCATTTTAATGACTTGCAGCAAGCAGTTTGTCTGGGTTCAGTCACCACTTCCAGGGCCCAAGGATGAAGAGATGCCAGCTACAGACTGTTTGCTGCAGGATTCCAGAGCAGGAATGCTGGGGAGTAAAACAAAATTATATCTTGGACCCAGGTGATTGCTGGGGAATTAAAAAGGCACAAGTTGTCTAGAGACCTTTCCAGGACTCCCCCTCAGCACATGTGACCTGGAAGACAGGGCTCAATTGTCTTTTGGGAAGCTACAAACTTCTGCTATCTGCTTCCAGGCAATTCTGGTTCAGAACAAACAAAACCCAAAGCTGATGTTTGAAGCTGATAAGGATGCAAGGATAGCCCTGAACTCAGATAAACAGGCCATGGAGGCTAATTGTTCTGGGTTTCCTCAATTGCTCTGGAATGGTTGATGGCATGACTAGGCCCCTGCTTTGTCCCACAGGCACAAGGGTACACAAAGGAAGGGATTCTTCTCTCTTCTCTGCCAGAATTGGTGTATCTTGGTTATTTGCTAGTTCTTCAGGGTTGGACTGACCCTGTTCACACACCCTGACTTCCCATAGCCACCTACAGCACAGCTCCATTAAAAGTTTCACTTCTTGGAGCAGCCATTATGTCTCAATGAGATTCTTTTCCTTCTTAACACCAGATCCTCTTTCTGAACTGTGCTTCTAAAGATCACAGCCCAGCACTGCCTAGCCACTGCAGGAGCAGGAAAAGTGCAATTTGTTTTCAGCTTAAACTGAGCTGGTGATTTTTGCTACAGCAAACAGAAGCTATTTCCCAAGTTGCTCGGTTTGTGCTGCATCCTACACAGATGTGATGGAAATTGCCAAGAATCCTTGGCTCAGGGGTGGGGAAAAAATTAAAAGAAAGTGAGATGCAAGATCTTTAGCAAGCTGTTTTTAGTGCAAGACACCCAGAAAACCCAGTCTCCTCTATTTGGGCCTTTTTGTCACACTCAACCTCCCCACTACAGAGCAGATAAAAGGAAAGCGGCAAGACAAAGCACATGTGTGTGTTTTCCTAAAAATCAAACACACTGGCTGTGCGTGAGGCAAAATAAACATATGTGCACAGGGTAATAACAGTAGCAAGGCCTCTGCAGGCAGAAATTTCCCTGCTGGAGAGGCAGTAGAACACAGGGGTGCTCAGAAATATCCTTACTGATAAATAAAGCTTGAAGATTTTTAAAACAGACCTCTCCCTGAAAGCCTGGGGTTTAGCAAACATGTAAGAGCTGACACAGAGCTCCAGAGAATAAGATATTTGCTGGAGGTAGGTGTTTCTGTAACATATTATCTGTAATATGCATAATCATTGGTCATGATAAGAAGTCTAGAGCATCACGAAATGTCATATTCCATATATAAGTTAACAGCTCACCTATAAATTACAGCAGATTCAACTCTGTCATCTTGCCACTGATGTGGAACACACAGAAATTTCATCCCAATGCGGAAGAGAAGCAGCAGACTGATGGGAACACACTGAGCCTCAGCAACTTGTGGTCACTGAACACAGGAAAATGTCACCAAGTGTCGGAGTAAATATACAGAGCCGTGGAAAAGCTGGATCCCTTCACTTCCTTTGCTCTGTGCCCTCATGAGTTTGCTCAGAGCTTCCCACTCCAGGACTTGCAAGTGCTGAAGGAGCAGAGCAGGGCAGCCTCCTTGGCAGAAGCAGGTTCTCCCTCTGCATGGTCAGGGGCACTGGTACATTCACCCGCAGCGCTCGATCTGCGCTTAATCTCAGCGGCTGAGATTAACCCTCTCCTTGGTTCCAAGACAATTTTTGTTTTGCCTTGGCCCAGGACTAAATCAGATCTCACATGGACCTGTTTAGCTCCAATCACAGAGAGCTGTAAGTAGTCTCATTCTGGGATTTTCTGGCAAGAATTGAGAAATCTAGCAAAAAATTAAATTTCATCATCTTAGTGCATCTAGGGTCTCCTCTCAGGCACAGTTTGCTGTTTGGCACTAACCCAACTACTTGCAGGCTATAGCTTGTTCCTGGCTAGAGGTGTCAGAAGTCCAGATAATTTTGGGCTGAGGCTGTAGTGTGGAACATGAGACCAAAGAACAAAGCACTGCAAAGCACAGAGAATCTAGGGTGGTAGTTGCTAGAGGTATTCTGGAAATGATTCTCAATTTATTACTGCAGAAACATACATACCTCAATATACATTTTGCTCCTTAGTGTCATCATGTTCTGTTGCCAGCTGACAGTACATATGCCATTATACTTCATAATTCACTCCCGGATACCATATTATAAAAAATTTAAGAGCTTTGCAGAACGTTTATCAAGCACCACTAAAGATGCTAAGCTCCCTAAATTCCTCTCAATATTTGTATTGTGAAACTCCTTTAACCCATCCTTCTTTACTCCCAGAAAAAAACACTGCAGTGAGTGAACTGGGATGGCCAAGGCAATGAAAGACTACCCCTCCTTCCATCTCTACACCACAGTAGACCCTATATCCAGCACTGAAGAGCTGGCTCTACTGCCAAATGTCAATAAAGAAGTCACTGAGGCAGTGCCAATTCTACAAGAGAAGCAGCACGTCTACCACCAGACAGGTTCAGCAAGACAGACCGAACACCTCCAGTATCTGCACAACCTTGCCTCCAGCTACTAGTTTAGAAACATTGGACATCACATACCACTTTTTCCCACATTACCAGCAGTGGGATATCACACATCTGACTCACCACACAGGTACGTGCCATCTTCAGGAGAGTAATTTTGGGGTGAAGGAACGGGAAGAACCTTCTCTGAGAGTATGTGAGCTGCTACTTTTGCTTACCACACTCCAGATGCACAGTCCACATGACAGTAGGAACACACGCAGGTTCTTTGGGTTTAGTTCGACACAGCACACTGGGATTCAGCCTGACCCAACCCAGCACACACCGACTTTCACGTTATGCAACAGCACAGCAAGCACGTGAAGCCTACACAACACCATCGGTGCCAACAGGCTTTCTTCCTGACTTATATATTTACTGTGTTCAGTCTGCACTCATCGAGAGCCTAACCAAGAAAATCTGGTGAGCAAGCAAGTACGACTTAATCACCGATTAATTACATATTAGCAGCTGCAGAGCCCCGCACACCACTGTTCTCAGATAAGCCTGACCGGCAGCTCCCGCAGCCGCATAGCTTCTCCTCCTTGCCTCGGGCTTGGAGGGCAACGCGGCCAGACCCGGTCCGGGGGGCACAAGACGCACGGGTCGGAGAGCACAAAAGACCCCACGGGCAGGGCCGCGCCGGGGTCCCAGGCACAGCCCGGGGAGCAGCGCCCGAGGCAGCTCCGGGCCCCTCAGCAGGCCCCGCCCAGGGCGCGCGGGGCGGGCCTGAGGGGAGCGGCCCCGCGCGCTCCCTTTGTTCGGGCCGCGGGCGGCGCAGCCCCTTTAAATGCCCCCGGTCCGGCCCTACCGGCGCGCCGGGTAGAGGACGTCCCGCGATTGGTTACGGCGCCTCCCTCTCATTGGCCGCCGGGAGAAATGGCGCATCCCACCCCTCGCATCTCATTGGTGCCGCCAGCTGCCCGTCCGGAGCGCGGACTCCTGAGTGGGCGAGGCAGCGGTCCCTGGAAACAGTTCCGGGAAACCCCGCGTGCTGCCGGGGTCGCGCCGCCGTCCATGAGGAGAAGGAGGAGCGCGCGCCATTTGCCGTCGCTGCTTGGGCCCGAGCTGCGCCGCGCCGGCCCCGCTCCGGTGAGTGCCGGGGCCGCCCCGCGGGGCAGGGGCGCTCCGCGGCCGCGCCGAACCCTCCTGCGTGGGCCCCGCAAGGGGACGGGCAGCATAGGCTGCGGGCAGGCCCGGCGCGGGGGGGGGGGGGCGGGAGGG
>VZUI01095846.1:0-33736 GCA_013401135.1 Cettia cetti | reverse complement strand
AGACAGAGTTCTTTGTTTATTAAGAGTATTGCAAATATATTGGGGGGTTTGTGTTTTTTTTTTTTTTTTTTGGGGGGGGGGGGTTTTTTTTTTGTTTGTTTTCTTTAAGTACAAAAGAGAGGCATGGAAAACAATATGCTTCTAAAACTCCTTGTCCTTTATGATGCACTTAAGGAGTTCTGAAGTCCTGTCATAGTCAATTACTAGAAATTTGATTTTTAAGCAGT
This sequence comes from Cettia cetti, assembly GCA_013401135.1. NCBI lineage: Eukaryota > Metazoa > Chordata > Aves > Passeriformes > Sylviidae > Cettia > Cettia cetti. The sequence continues at coordinate 33,509 of VZUI01095846.1, read as the reverse complement.
CAGTAAGGAGTGTGAAACCTTACAGTCAGTATTCAGTAGCTTTAAGGTCAGATCTATTTTGAGATTTCAGTGATCACTAGGAACTTAATTGATTCAATTTGCAAAGTTAACCATTTCTTGCAACTTGATAGATCCAGGTTATTTGGATTGTAATGCTAGGTGGGGTCTATGAGCAGCTAAAATACCTATAGTATGATGAAAAGAGGAAGTTTTGCATTTTTTAAATAGACTTGGGGGAAAAAGACTCTAATCAATGTTAGCTTGCTTCTTTATCACAATGGAATGAAAAAATATGTGTTCAGCTTTTAGTAGTTAATATGAAAGCACAAAGGGTCATTCTCCACACTGTTGTATTGTATAAGTAGATGAATGATGTGCTTGAAGTGGTTGTTAGACTGTGGCATGGAGACAGGATGCCTAGAGGACCTGATGCAATCTTTGCCTTGTTTGTGAAGCTTCTATCATTATGTCTACAAAAAAGCTACCTTTTTTGTTCTCTTTCTTATGCACCTCAAAAAACAGAGAGCAATTGCATGAAAAAGGGAAATTCTGATCTGGAAAAAAATCACAATAAATAAATATTCCAAAAGCTCTCTGTTTTTCTATGCAAATAAATACTTTGTTTTAGTTTTGATTATTTAACACATGATGTTGGAAAAGTGAAACAATATTAAAAAAAATCAAAGAAAAAAGTCTTTGTAAAAATTTTGTTCCCAAGACTCAAACACAATATTTTAAGATTGTCAGAGCTTTTATTTCATTGTCAGAGCTTTATTTTATTTTAAGGCTTTTTCCTAAAAAACCTTTATAATACAACTAATTAATTTCTCTAATATGCTGATATTTGAGAATCCTGTATTTTGACAAAACTCAATATGACTCAAGAGAAGTAGCCTGAAAAATAGGCATTTCTGTGACCTAATATCATAATTACAGAAAGAATTGAGTAATGAACCCCATGAGCTCTGCAAAAATGCAAGTGAAATTATCTAAATGGCTGACCCAGCCTCTCTAACACACTCCTATCACTTAGCAGGGCTCTGTTAAGGGACTGTGGATAGAAGCATGGGGGGATACACTGACCTTCATGTCCATCTGTACTTTGCTCCATTTGGCTTGGAGGACAACACAGACTCACCTGGGGGGTTCCAGAGTTACTTCTGAGGGAGATCCTCTACTCTGCAATACCTGTAGAGAAAATAAGACATTGCCAATGTATGCACCCACACTGGGTACAGAAAGAGTGTTTAGTTTTGCAGATAAAGTTATTCTCCTGAGTGCAAATGGATTTTCTCTCTTCCTTTTATCAAGCATTTAACTATTTTTGTATTGAACTGATGTGAAATTACATGAGCTCGGATAATGTGAATAATGCATGAGATTTAAGACAAACACATGAAAGGAGCTTATTTTTCATGTCAAACAATTCTTTATTTTTTATGGTACAAATTAAAAGTGACAGATCTGAAGCTGTTAAGAAATACACAAAGTGCAGCTTTACTGACCATACAGATATTGCTCTAGATTAAGTACAGTTTTTGTCAAGGTTTTTTTTTTTTTTTGGTTTTTTTTTGGTTTTTTTTTTTTGTTTGTGTGTTTGTTTTTTTTTTTTTTTTCATGTTAAGCAGTCTGTGCAGATAAATCAGCTTTGGTTTCAAAGTCAGAGTAGTAAGGAGCTTTTAAATATTCAGGTTTTTTTTCTTGGTCACAAGTCCACCATATCCACTCCTTTTGATTTATTCATATTTTTAAGCAACACAATATAGTCCATTTTGTACTGCCATCTTTCCCTCTGCATGCTCCATGCATGGAAAAACAGATCTCTTTGCAGTGCTTCATAAGTGACCCTGGTGACCTTCTGTAGATTATAGCACATAGGACAAAAGAAATAATAATAGTAATAATAATAATTAATAATGATAATAGTAATAATTTCACTTTTTAACAGTAAATAAACAAATGTGCCCCACATAGTCTCAAGTTGGAAACAAGCAAACCACGTGACAGAAAGCTCATTACAAAATGTTTTCCAAACAGATTTTACAGTCAAACATTGACACGGAAATCAATTTCCTCTCTTATCTTCTTATTTGAATGTCGGTCAATAACTGGGTACAAGTAGAGTGCTGAGGTAAACCACTGATGAACAGCTTTATTTTTGTATTTTTTCTTAAATAGTAACAGTTTCGTATTGCGAGATTGTCAGCAACATTTAGCCATATCTATACAATGTGCATATACCTACATACATTGAGCTTTGGTCCAGCATTGAGAAGACGAGCAAAGGCATTTTACATATTTCTTTTTGGTTATAGCTTGAGTTCTTTGATACGCCTCTACTTGTTCCTTCCTAGCTCCTTTTTGCTTCCTTGTTCTCTCTCTTTTTTCTTTTTTCTCTTTTTTTCTTATTTTTTCTTTTTTTTGGCTTTTTTTCTTTTTTTTTCAGTAATAATGTAAAGAAATTGGAACCATTTGAATGCATTTGATTTCTTCAACTGTCCAAAATAGCTTTTTAGTGAAAAACATAAAAAGACAAAATCAGAAGAGTAAGTGAACCCTTGGTTCATTATTCAAATAATACTTTATACTTTTTTTAAAAAAAAATCAGTTATCAACAAAGTGGAAAACGATTAAACTTTCCCACATGACCAAAGAGACTTTTGTTTCATTTGCTGGTAGCAATCTATCTTTTAGTCACATGCAAAATTAAAAGGTATTCAAATGTTATCAATACATGAAAATTGTTTACAAATGGGAACCAGAAATGTTGCCAGTAACTAAACAAAACATTTATGGCCCTCCCAAAGATGTATGACTCACACATAATTTATCATCCTAAGAATCTGTTCAGGCACCACTTATGCCTCATAGCAAAAAATTGTGTATAAAAAAATTAATATGAGAAGCATTACAACACTTTATAAATAATTTACAAAACATAATACAAAATTAGAAAACTGTAAAAAGAATCACTGCACATTAATGATTTTAAGACTGTGGGATGAACATTATTTTTTCTTCCATGCTGACAATTTGTTTTACATTTTCACTGTCCTAGTTATATCCTTCCAATATGTACTTTGGAACAGAAAAGAGCTTATATAATTGCTGCCAGCATATTTTTAAACATTTAGTATTTTTCATACAGTGTTAGTTACTTTTTTCTTGGGGGATTTTTCTTCACAGAATTTAGAGCAGTCCCTGGGAGAATTGGAAATTTAGTTTTGAGGCAAAGAATGGTTGATGGTTTTGTTTCCAAGCTGTTGATAGTGGGGATGGAGTGGGGGAGGGTATGGCCTTAAGGATGACTGAACATAAAATTGCGTATGTGGCATTAATGACTGGGGAGTTAGGAGTGTTCTAGAGACATGGGTAGGATTTCAGGAGTGACTGCTTCCAAATGTGATTTGTTCATCCTTGCTTTCCTGTTGGCTTCTGGATGGTGGTCTGATTGTTACGCAGATTGAACAGTGGTCACAACTTTAGGGCTGTTTGGTATAGACAACATAGATATTTCTGAGGATATAGGTATCTATGGAGAGGGTAAAAAGAAAACCCAGAAGGGCAGATGTTGCTGTGAGACTCTCTAATTTACATGGTCAGCTTGGATAAAGCATTTATTTTGGCCCTCACAATTTGCCTGTGGTTACTGAGGTGTTTTTTCCCCCAGCAGTTGTTTATGTATCAACAGTTGAAAAAGAGTCAATAACATTTGTCACTCTCCTCCTCATAAAAACAAGACTGAAAGCACCCTTAAACATACCCTGGTGAAGCTTACAGTCTAAAATCCATTTGCTGGACATGAGCCCATCTTGGAGTACTTCATCTTCAGCGTGCTCCAACACTGAGCTTTGAGAGTGCTCACATTTCAAAGCAGCTTCTGGCCCAGGTGAAAGTCTGTGAAATCTTAAAGCTCCACCAACCATGCAATAAATACTCCACTTTACAAGGCAAATCCCATTAATAAAATACTGAGGGCCAGATTCAAAGCCCAGTGAAATCAATGAATGTCTATTTCTTTCACTAAGTTTTAGATATAGCCTAGAGATTTGAAAACTCTTTAGTAAGAGAGGTGTTATTTGAAGACTCCAGCACTTCAGGAACTTCCTTCCACATCCTAGGCAGACCACCAAAAATACAGCAGAAGTATTCTGAGGTCAAGGAATGCAATCAGGAGTTATACCAGCAGAATTTTACCATCTCTACAGTGAGCTGAACCAATTATTTGATGTAATCTTTTTGGGAAGACCTGATCAAGATGCAACTTCTACCCTAATAGTGGGCTGAATCCCACAGGCTTGAGCATAACTGAACAGAGGATGAAGATTGCAGATGACCTTCAGAGGTCAGACCACACCCCATCAAGAACCTGCAAAGCCTTCCTCTGCCTCTGAGCCTTGGTATGCTTGTAGGTCCGATGACCACAGTATTTTAGCAGATGCTTGTCCAATCAGAAAGGAAGCCACAGAGATAAACTGTCATTAAAGAAAAATCAGTTCATAAATCATATTGCAGGTGACCCACCTTGTATTATCAAGGGACATTCAGTGGTTTTCCCTATGTCCCAATTGCTTAGTCTAGCCAGTGGCCACAGCAAATACCTGCAGAAGCACGTTCTCCTACTAAAGAAGTCAATAGGGCAAGCATTAATATGACATAAAAAAAGCTAGAAGGAACAAAGCACTACCACTGAAATTGTCCACAGTGATGTAATGATCAAAACATCCTCATCACTTCTCAGCCTGTCCATTTGTTTTCATCAGAACCTCAAGAAATTTTTTTGGCTAGTAGGCTTTGGAGAGAAATTGCTTCAAATGGAACCATAATATAAATGCAGTACTGTACCAAGTGTGCAGTTTATATTTATACTACAAAATGAGTTTTGGTAACCTCTCCAGGTTTACAGCCAAAGGACAGAGAAATCTAAAGCTACACATTCAACAAACAGCACAATGTTCAGTGTGGGCTTGACAGTCCCTCAGACATAATCCTAATCCTTCTTTGTCCTCATTGAATTTCAGCATATAAAAGTGTTCAGATTTCACTCTTCTTCCTAAAATTCTTCAAACAGTACTGAGTTTGGAGGGCTTGGGGAAAGGGTGGAGAATGAGCTGGAAGGGAGGAGGCAGCAAATAGAACCAGGAAAAAAACAGAAAAAGAAATGCAAACCAAGACATACACCCTTAGAAGAGAAATACCAAACCCCACAAATCACAATAAAAAAGTAATTATTTTTGGCACCCAAACATTAGGAGACTGCAAAACTGTTGACTAAAAGAAAAGAAAATGAGGTGTCTACTATGGAATGGCTTTGTACACACCTGCAGGGAGTACAAACAAGCACGAGAGAAATTAATCCTGTATTCTTCTTTGCAAAATATAAAGGTAAAAATTTGTAACACAATTTTACACTCATAAAAGAGTAGACTAACAATCTAGTTTGCAATGCCATGTTTCTGACTTTGGTTAATAGTTTTCATAGTGAATCAGCACTTGATACCTGAAAGGCTACAATCACTCCTCCAGGTGGCAGGCTTGTATTCTCCTTTGAACAAATAAAAGTTTTTTCTTTTTTTCTTTCTTTTTAATTTTTTTGTTGTTTGTTCTGTTTTTCCTTAAAATGTGTTCATATTTTCATAATATACAGAAAAAAATTAAGCAGTTTTTTGGTTTACTTTAAGTCCATTTTAAAAAACTGGCTTTTTCTTTTTTTGGGGAACTAATTCTACCACACACACTCTAAGTGTTGTGTATTTGTTTGGTTTGGTTTGGTTGGGTTTTTTTAGTAGGAAAACCCATGAACATTTATAAACTGTTCTGTCCTTCTTGTAGTTTTCTCAGTCTTTTACTTACAAGGGTGATGACTAGGTATTTTCACAAAGTTCAAATGGACAGATTTCAGTTGGTGTGGGGTTTATTTCTGTGTGATTTGGCTTTGTTTTGTTTTGCTTTTAGGAGTTTTCTTCCAGAGAGTCTGTTAAAGGCTCCATAGGAACTGCCGTCGTGGGCTCGTGCTGTTTCAAACGTTTAATTGTGTTCTTCAATGCTTGCCTCTTATTGCAGAACCAAACTCTAACTACTTCCCGGTCATAGTTCAGTTTCTCTGCAATCTCTGTCATTTCTTGCCCAGAGGGATGCGTATTCTTCTCAAAGTGGGCATTCAAGATTTCAAGGGCTTGTGGCGTGAATGAGGTACGCCTCTTGCGCTTTTTGGATGGTTCGCTCCCAATAAACTCGGTAAGGTTCTGCATCCCTGCTCTATGGCGGGCCTCAGCCTCAGCCATCCACCGCTCAAGCACCGGCTTTATCTTCTGGGCACTTTTAGGGGTGATGTCCAGCTTTTCAAACCTGGCAGGATACAAAAGGCCAGGGTTCAGTTTGGCTGTCAGACTGCTAGCTATAGTGTTCTCTTGGGCTTCCTGTGGTAGGAAAAAGTGGCTTCTCAGGATGGTGTGTCTGAGGGAAAATTGAGAAAGAAGAGTCTTACACTGATGCTCTGCCAGGGTGGGACTTCCTGCCTACCTGACTAATTGACTGGCAGAGGTAATTTACAGTAGATTATGAAAACTGTCAGATAGGTATATCTATACATATCTATACATATATATATCTATATATCTATATATATCTAGAGATTTAAGCTAGCACAAAACGAGCACTACAACAAAATTCTAAGTACACTAAATAATACAGGTTAAGAATAACATTTTCATATTTCTGAAACTCTTCAAAACCCTTGAGACTAAGTCTAATTACAGGAAATGATATCAAAGGCATTGTTTTTGTCATCTTTGTATTTAATCCTTTTGTTATCCCTCCCATCCCATGTTATCCAAATACCACAGCTTTAATAATAAAAACCAGTGGCAAATGCTAGCCTCTGAATATCAGGTTTCCTTTCCATTTTTCAGCAATTTTCACTGTTTGTAAGTTAATGCTATATCCGTTTTCTAGGTTAGAAAAAATATTCCCATAGCCACAGAGGTGTTCAGCTGAAACAGCTGGACACTTCGCAATTATCTTGCTGTTCCCACAATGTGCAAAGACAGACTCATGTTTTCAGATGAAACCCAGCATAACAGTCTACTAATATGCTGTGGCACCAAGCTGAGTTTATTGTAGGATTTCTGCAAACTGTACCAGAATGATATCATTTCCTGTAAATGAGGTGTTCTATATATCATTTTGGCATCAAAAGTCTTTTGCCAAACCAGATTTTACAAGTATTATAAAACATCTGGAAAAGCAGCCACACAAAACTTAAATCCTTTCAAAAACAAGCAGAAGAGCAGAGTTCATGTTTTAAGTCTTATAAGTATCTTTAGTTTACTTATAAGTTTCTTTAGTTTACTGAGTTTATTGTCTTTTGCTAAACGTTAAAAAAAGTCTTAAACCAAGTCCTTTGGTGCCATCCATTTGTGTTTTCCCACTTTGCTCTGTCTACTCTGTATGTTGTGGTATTTAATGCTGCAGAAAGGCAACAATTACTCCATGTCACTGCTGTGCTCTCCAGCCCAGGAGGTGCTTAAGCAGCAGCACCACCACCACTAATCACAGAGTGCTCTGGAGAGGAGAGGAATTGAATCAATCCCTTTATGCAAAGAAACTTGGTGGCTAGAGCTGGCCATTTTTAGTGTCTCCATTCAACATGTGGAAGCAGCAAAAAATAGTCCAGCAAGAAACAAAACACTTCTCACAAACATAGAATAAGACAAAGAATAATTTCAGATAATATCCCAAAGAATTTGTAACTGGTGCCCTGACATCTTAATGTGGTATTTACTGCAAGGTGTCCTTCCTTGGTGTCCAGTGATACTTCAGGCTGAAGGATGTATTTTAGAATATGTTGTCTCAAGTTAAAGAAAATGCTGCTATTTGCATGCAGAACATATCAAGGTGGTGTATTGCTCATATGACCTGCATAGGCCACCAGGAGATTCTACTTTTCTTTTCAAGTTGGTTGTTCGAATTTCTTGCCTTACTGCCCCTTCCATTGACCTGGAGTTCATACTGAAACTCCTTTGTTGCATCTGAAAAAAAAGTTAAATCTAATATTTCTGAGGAACACATGCTGCCACTGAAGCAGCTCAACAAAAATGCACAGTCATAGCACGTATTTACACCCTGAAATGGTGTACATCTGAGGCAGGCAAAGGAGAATAAAAAAACTGTAACCTTGCAAGTATTTGGGACAAGTTCTTGCACCGAATCTCATGTTCTGAGCAACTTGCCCCTCCAAGGAGGTAAAAGGTCTCACCATCCCCAGTGCTTTTTCTAAGTGTGAGGTAAATGGAAGAAATGAGAAGACAGCAAACTAGGCAAAAGTAAAGGAAACCACAATCTGTCCCTTTAATATATAAACAGCACTTAATGCTACAAAAAATTGTCAGTTGCTAAAAACTCCACCCATTTTAGGCATTCTTTACCAACTGACCACAAAGAAATAATAATAATAATAAAAAAATCAAATTTAATCCTTAGCAATAGGAAGCAATAGCATTCATATCATTGGCATTGTTTGTTAGTGTTGTTACTAAAGGACATGTTTGGTATAACGACATACAAGTCTTGAAACAAATTTGCCAGCAGTAGTATCCTTGTATAGACTGAATAAAGGTTATTTTCTACAGGGAGGTTTCTTATAAGAAAAAACAGTAGGGGAGACCATAGAAGTGAGAGGATCCTATGGAGCTTTTTGTATTTAACAACAATCAATGGGTTTTATGGAAAATCATTGAGCAAAATGTGAGCTGCAAGCACACTACCCCATACTGATGTTATTTATAACCTTAGTCTTTAACTGCAGGAAAAGTACACTTCCATTCTATGGGGAATACATTAAAAGTATAAAGAGCAGATAAAAAGACAGAGCATTTCATGGATCACCAAGAACAAAATCCACTTAAATAAGCTTAGAGTTGGTTTCTTGGGTTTCACTGATGGAGAAGGACTATAAGGCATTGCCCAAGAGGAAAAAGCTGTTACCTAAGTGTGTTTGTTACCTCATGCATAAACATGGGATTACTGTAACACATATATAAGGTGTTTTCTTCTACTTTAACTCTGTCAAAACTGTATTATCAGTTCTTACAATTAGGACAGATTTCTGCTTCTGCTTTGCATATATGGGTTTGTCTGGGTTTTTTTTCAGTAAATATTTGAGTGATAAAAGATGAATAGCTGCTGGTTTGCAAGATAACAGGAAGGTTATTTTTTTCCCTTCTGTTTTGCCTAGGTAAATCATCATTAACATCCTCTATGTGAAGTGCTAACCACAGTAATACAGGTTTTAACTTAGCAGGGATGCAGCCATTAAATATTTGTTCAGTAACCCTATCTGTAGAAAATGGCACAGTATGAAGAGGGTCAGCTGGTGCTTATCCAGCATCAGCAGGATCACCAACTCATCTGGAGAATTAAGTCTTTATGCCAGGAACATTTTTTCTCACTTGTTTAGAAAAGGAGGGAAAAAAAAAAAAGAGATCAAAATCACTCTAGAGATACACAATACAAACAATTTATATATCAGATAACAATATTATTGGCTAATTTAAATATCAGGTTACATAATACACTCTGAAGTTAGGAGACTCAAACACAAGCATGCTCCTCACAATAAGCTGGATCATTATTAAGGACGAAGAGAGAAAGAGGAGTTTATCATGTAAATTGTTACCTGCAGATGGCAGACTGGCTATAGGCTGGGCCTTCAGTGGCGCTTAGGGCTTGGCCAACTTGAGTCTGTGTAAGGCCAAGGGACAGGCGCCGGATTTTAAAAGCTTTGGCAAATTCTCGTATTTCTTCCAGATTTACCCCATCCACCTCTCCAGTGGCTGTCTGAGGATCTGTTGAGATATTTTTTAATCATGTCAGTTCTTTGCATCATGTATCAGAGAGATAGGCTTACAGCCATATTAATTGTGATGACTTTCAAGTTTAATTTTTTTAATACTGACCCCTTTCTCTTCTCCCCCAAACAGAAACAGACTTGCCTTGTCAGGCATGTTCAGTTTGCTAAGATGCTGACTGGGCTGTAGTTGTCTGCAGACGCAAGATTTTCAAAAATATGCCTTTGCTGAACTCCTGTCAAAGGTCAGCTCACCTCAGAGGGAGGGTGTGCCTGGGCTCCTCACTCCTATTTGTGCCTTGCAAAGTCTTCTATGCATTGAGGAGTCATGTTCCCTATTTTCCCTTTTAATCACATAGTCCAATGGTTGGTGTTAATATATGTATTTCCAGTCTCTGGGGAGGACTATATATATATGTATGAGCTGCTTGGATTTTTAACTTGAAATCAAGTCTTTGTGCTTTATCTAAAGTTAATGCCAAATAAGGAGATTCACAACTATTTCTTCCGTTTTACACAATACCCAACGTAAACTGCCACATAAATGTCCAAAATAACCCAGCAAATGAAAAAGCCTAAAACAATTCTGCCTTTAAAACCTCCTTAATTTAAAAATTGTGTTTTAAAATACATCCTTCTGAGAAGCAGTCTTTCAAGCTTTTTATTCTGCCTCCCATCAGGTTGATAAGGAAGGAGCAGCAACACTGGTTTTGGATGGTAATGCTGCAGAGTTTTTTTGCTTTTACATTAGCCCCTCAGAAGATAATGCTTACAATGCTGTGATAATAAATCTGTCCTTCCTCTCTATAGTAGTTTACTGACACAGAAGCCTTTGTCCCTGAAAGGGCACATAATAAAGCATGTCTACCACAGAAAAGCTCCTTTGGAGCTGGATAACTCGGTCAATTTAGGACTTATCAAGGGAAATGACACAACAGCTGGAGAATGAAACTTCTCCCCTGCCCCATCCCCCACTAAGCTACTGATCCCTGACTAAATGAAAGTGTTTGCCAAGTCAGAGACAGCATGGGACTGGAATGGTAGAAGATTTCAAAGTGTTGTGCAATCCTACATGTAGTGAAGCCATTCTCCCAGTGAGACATCTCTGTTGTTCTTCACCTCATTCCTCCGACTCTGAGGTGAAAAGTTTGCAGCACAATAACCCCTGAATTTCTGTAAATGCAAGCAGTTGTCCAAGGACAGTGCTGGAGTACATTACCATTCTGAGCGCTATATGAGAATGAAGCTAGGAGACTCAAACACAAGCAAGCTCTTCACAATAAGCTCCTACTAGTATGCCTCTAGTGAAGTCTTATCCGCATTACAGTAGCAAAGCTTTTATTTTCAGGGTTTTACAAGCCTGATGCAAAATTTCCTTGTGATGGAAACATCCCATGAAAAAATCTTCCTGTCCAATAATAGACAGAGGGAAAAGGGTTTTCTGATATATAAATTTACTCTGTTGCTTGAGTGTCAGAAGCACAAATGGCAATAATATTTTTAAAATTCTTATGTATACAACCAGGGACCACATGAACTATACATACAAATAAATATGCACATAGGCTGAACCTTGTTTCAATGATGCTCCACACTCAGAATCATCTCGGCTGTTCTCACTGCTGTACTTATGGTCACCTGCACACCCATGAACTCATTCAGTTAGGAGCTAGGATGCATATTGTTTGCTTTAGGAGTAAGTGCTGTGACAGTTGCCTCTGAGGTTTATAAAGTAACTGCCTTTAGAAATGTGAAATTTTCCTGCTTATGCCACATAGTTTGTGTAGCATACCAGTTCTAAATTTCAGAGACACAGAATGTAGCTGCAGACTTATCTGCCCTTTTGGTCTCTGTACTAAATATCATAAATGATACTGGCCTCAAAACTCCCCTGAGTAAAGTACACTAAAATGGTGACTTCCTCACCTCTTTCCTTTTGTTACTTTAAGGCCACTGACTAAGGCTGTTAGGAATGTAACAAAGGACAATTCAAGTGTTCCCAGAAAACTTTCAAAGTGCAAACTATAGCCCCTGGCACCTGTAATCCTCCCCAACTCCTGTTAGGAATAAAAAGGAAGTGAGAAAACTAATTGTAGAGAAATTGTTGACAAATTTTGCCAAGTTCTGCTGGATCTAGAATGATCTGGCACTGTTGCAACAGTGAGCATCATGGAAAGGCCATTCTTGCCTGCAGCACTTGGATGAGGGAAATATTAGGCTTGCGCTCTCCTTGAGATGAGAAAAAATTTGTGATGCCCTTCACTAATATGGAAGTAGAATGTAGTATACAGTGGAATATCTGTTGAGAAAAAGGCTTCATTCTTTCATAGAATCTTTGGCAACAGGAAAGTACTAAAGATGGACTGAAACACTAAAATATTTTATCTTGAACTCTAGGGAAAATAGTATTTGTGTGAAATTTGGACCACTTCTGCTTTGGGTGTTGTCTTGGGTTATGGAACCAAAAACATGTATTCTATTTCATCAGTTGAAAGCAGCTGGGGAAATGTTTTTTCTTTATCTCTTGTTACTCTGGGGGAAGGGGGGCAGATGCCTTCTGATAATGGCTCAGCTGTTAAAACCAGGTGGCACACTATTCCTTATCTCTTTCACCACCCTCCGGGGGATATCTTCTGCTAATGGGCCATTAAAGCTCACCAATGCCATGACACATTACATCATCCCATTGTGAGATGCTCCACCCAGTGGTGGGGGGGCCCCAGCATTCCTACCTAGATAAAAACTGAGACTCAGGAACACCAGGCATCCTGTTCTCCACTGGATGCCAGAGGAAGATTGGACCCATCCCACCATCACTGGACCCTTGTTTTTGATGGGATCATCTCTACTCCAACAGAACCACATCTGTTTCTCCAGGAGGACTGAATCCAAACACCCTGACCAACAGGCTGTCAGGTCGTATTCCTGATTCCGTCAGGGTTTCTAGGATTTTTTGTTTGTTTGTTTGTTTGCTTATCATTTTGTACTACTATATTTGTAATTTTTAATATTCCTAGTAAAAGAACTGTTATCCCTATTCCCAAATCTTTGCCTGAAAGCCCTTAATTGCAAAATTAAAATAATTTGGAGGGATGGGGGTTTACATTCTCCATTCCAAGGAAACTCCAGCTTTCCCTGGTGGATACCTGTCTTCTAAACCTAGAGAGGTGTGATTCAAAGCCCTTTAAAATCCACAGATCTTGTCTTCTGTCACCTCCCTAAAACACAAATAGTGCTATGAAGACCACTCTATTGACATCAGCATTGGTCTGTTTTACTGTATTGCATTAACATGCCATCAATAAGTCTAAGACTGTGTGGTCTAAATATGCACATATATAAACATATTCAAAGAGATTATGGATATTGTTTTAAGAGGTTCTGGGCTTTCAGAACAGTTGAACATATACTGCACTTCACATTTTAGGAAGAGCAGCTTATTGAAGACAGTAAATAAGCTGGTTCTTTTTCAATTAAGTGGATATCCCAGGAAAGGCCACCCAGTGCCAACAGGAAACTAGAGAATACCAAACTCCTTGAGCATTTGGGATCTACAGTAATGGATTTCAAGCCTTTAAATTTACATTATTGCATGAGAAAACAGTGGCTGCCTATGAAACTACTGGGTGCTAGAGAAAGGTCAGAGGGTTGTCTGGGACCATTTCAGAGGATATGGGTACATATAACAAAAAGGAAGACAGCTAAAATTCCACCAGCTGTCCTGGTAGATGGTGAAGATAAATGAGTGGTGTGGAAGAAATGAAATCCACAGGCTCTCCTGCATTGAAATCAGTTTTCTCCTATTGAAGGGAATACTACTCCTACTTTTGAATTCTGAGAATCCTGTGTGAGTTTGTTGTTGAGTGAAAATATGCTGTAATTTTAATAGTTAAGGGAAAGAGCTGCTACAGAGAAATCAGTGCACCCTGAAGGAGAAACCAAAATTGTGTTGCACAGAGTTCTGCCATGGGAGGGATTACAAGGGAATGATTTCCCCAGTCAGACAGAAGGAGAAATAGCTGGCTGAGGAGGTCCAATGGAAAGTAAATTGGATAAGAAAGGCAGGACAAAACATTGATAATGGAAAATGGAGTGGAGCTCAGGGGAAAAAAAAGAAGAATAATTTGTTTATGGGAGGCATTTTAATTTCATAGTAACAGATGATAGTAAAATGAATTTGGGAGGAAGAAAGGTACTTCATGGAGACACAAGTCTCAGAGCACAAGGGGAAATCAGTTATTTTCACAAAGAAACATATGGCAGAAAAGTTAAAGAAATGAGCAGAGGGATGCATTTCAGAAGAGGAAAGTAAAATGGCAAAAAGGAAGGAATAAAGATGTAGAATTGAATGAAGAGAAAACAAAGAAGACAAAAGAGAATACAAATAGGATTAGACAATACAAAGAAATCATACAGGGAGAGGAAGAGTAGAGATGAATCTTGCAGTCCTTGCTTAGCCAGAACTTATTTAAAGTATTTTTTATTTGGAAATAACTATTATGTTTTGTCTCCAAAATAATTAGCACTTGTTGCTTAGGGATGAAAGGGTGATGATGAGAGAAAAGGGAAAAGATATAAAGAAGACAACAACATAAAGGAAAAAAAAAAAGACAGGAAATAAAATAAAGAGAAATTAAAAACAAAAAGTAAGGAAACTTTTTTGAAATTAAGAAACATGTTAAAGACAAAAAAAAAAGCAAAATCATACAGAAAATATTACTAGAATGAAACGTAAAAGTAATAAACCCAAGGAAGGTGGAACACTACAGTTAATAGGGTTCTTATGACTTTCTCGTACTTTAATAATTTTTTTGATGTGAAGAAATGTCTTGTAAAAGAGTTACTCTCTTTGCATTCAGTGTGCAGAATATTCCCCCAAATAATTATTGCTCAAGTTAGGATGCTCTATGCAATTTGATTAATTGAAGGGTGGCTAAATGGGACTAGTTTTACATGAACTATTTAGTAACTATTTCTGAAATATATCAAATCTCTGCCAAGGTAAACAGCTTCAGGACCTCTGATAGGGGTCTGGACTACAGTTTTGTAAGGAATTAGGAAAAAGAAACAACATTCCTACCTCAGGAGGAATAAAGAAATCAAAGATAGGTTCAGGAGACCACAGGTTGTTTCTTTTTGCCCTCATGTCTAAGGACTTCTCTCAAAACCCATCTCATCCCACTAAAAGACTATAAATGGACTTTCAGACACTGGATTTCAATTGTAGCCTTTCTTACAAAGCTCTGCAGCCAGTGTGGGAGCTGGGATGCTAAGAAGGCCACAGGCTTGACAAAGAGGTGCTCCCGCCCTTCAGGGATCTGCATCTGGGAACTGAACAGATTCTGTAAAGAAGTGAAACAAGAATGACTTTCTGTCTACATCCTCATGTACAGCCACATTTTTGTGCAAATGGCTTTTCAACCACATGAAACAATTTTCAAACTCATGAAGGTCATTTAATACTATTTGTCCAAACAGTATGTATCACTGGTTTATCACTGTGAAGTAAAAGCTATAAAGGATTCCATCTGCTTTTTCATGTTTCATTAGACAAGTGGTTTGATCTTTCCTTACTAAACTGACCACATTTTCCTCTTTCTTGTAGACTCTTTCTGTATTACTAGAAGACAGTAGGTAGCTCTCTTGTGCCCTGCAGCACCATTCCCGCTGTGGCAGCTCAGGCAGGCTTAGGCATGCAGTATTAGCTTCAGATTGTGGTCGCTACATGCTCTCAGGAGTATGCTGGACAGCCTTCAGGGATAATTGAGATGACTGGTTTGCTTCTATCTGTGTAAGGTTACTATGTAAATGGAAGAAGTGAATTGATCTGCCCCTCATGCTATTCATTCTGTTAGTCTTGAATAGCAGAGACTGGATGAAGCTGGAAGCATAAACTCAAAACAGCTCCACAAGGTTTTTTTTATGTTTAATGTGGATTTTTTTCAGGAGATCTCTATAAATAACATTTTCTTTTGGAATGCTATTAAGATCTGAATTCCAGTGAGTTGACTTCCAAGTACAACTTCTTCATCAGTCTGATTGTATGAAAAGTTTCCTATGCTTGTAGCTCCTTTTGATAAGACTGCAGTGAAGACAGGAAGATTGACTTGATGCTCTTCTTTGTGATCACTTTTCACACTCCTCTGATGGCTGCTGGGGAGCATGGGAATAGAATCAGCAGCATAATTTGGATGCAGAGGGGGCAAAAATTAACCTTAAGTCTAAAGAAAAAACATATGATAGAAGAAAAAACCCATACTTGAAGATTATTAAAGAGCAGGGATTAGAGTTTGGAGTGGAGGGAGAGAGGGCCTGACCCACTGAGTAGTACCACCCACTGTGATAGAGGAAAGGAAAAAAGGAAAAAGAGGTGGCACTAGTGATAAAACAGTAAAGGAGGACAGAAACTACCTAATAAAAAGTCTGGTAAAAGGGTACAGATATGGTCTGGAGGCAGCAACCGAGTGGGAACTGAAATGGGAAGAGAAGTTGGATAATTATGGACTGTGAGGAAAGGACTGCAGGGAGAAAACCAGAGGAACAAAAGCATGGAGGCAAAGGGAGAGTGGACTGTGTAGAGAACATTGTGAAAAATTAATGTGACTAGAACAAGACAAGTCGTGGATGGAGTCAAGCCTGAGAGGATCAAGTAAAAGTTCTATATATTAATGTATCTCCCAGTTGTGCTCAGATTGATATTCCTCTGCCTCATACTCCTCTACTCTCAGATAAATCCATAAGCACAGCATGCTTATTTTAGAGCAGAACCAACAAGATGATAACAGAACTATCAGCTTTTCTGTCCATTCAAAACATCTATTTCCAACTACAAATATAAAGATTATCTCACCATATGAATGATTTATGTTACTGTTCTGCTTTTGAACAATCTTGAATTTATTCTTGCAAAAAATGAAGCTAAAAGAACATCCTTAGAGCTGCACAAATTAACACGCAGAAGCTACAAAACGCTGGAGTTACAGCAGCCTGCAACAGAGTGTATCATAGTTTTTGAGCCCTGGATTATCAGTTCTTTTTCATGTGCCTTGTTCAGTGCACAGGATGAACTGTCCTTCATTACAGATGAACTGATTGATGTATTGTCTTTTTACTTGTTCAGTGCGTGGCCACAGACCTCTATTAAAGCTCTTCACTAAAGACATCTCTTGAGCTCTTCTGGTTTCTTTAAAATCTTAATTTATTTTCTTGTGTTTCTACAGGATGAAGATCTACCCCTTCTCATTCACATAGAAGTGGACAGATATTAAGGGAAGAAGCGTTTTTGGGTACCCAGTCTAGGTCAAGTAGGAAATGAGTTTTTAGACTGTCTTTAAATGGTTCTTGATACAGTTCCACAATGAAAGTGCACTTATAATTGCAGCTGTGAGTACCGGGTTCTTCTCTAAATTAAAGTCCAGAGTCTCAAGCTGGATATTGAGGGACCACTTGTGAAAAATCTCTTTTAAGTGATTTGCCTGCCTTGCACTGAAATTACATAGCAGACAGAAGGCTTCATTTCCTCAGTCCTCTATTGCCTTAGGCAAGACCATCCTTCACTCCTCTACAGCTTCCTACTGTATGTAGGAATGTTGTGCAAACTGGGGAACAGATTAGGTAATCAGGTAAACCCTAGGACAACAGCACATCTGTTGTGTTAGTAATTCTGATACATCCCTAGGACATTTCCACTGGGAATGCACTGAAAGAAAGATGAGAAAAAAAATCAAGATTGCATGATTTTAATCACAACAATATATTGTTATAATGAAATACATGTTCTAAGAGGAATTGCATACGGTTAAACAAAAAGCTATTTTTCAAGCATCTCCTATATTTTGATGGATTTATCCTGTAAACTTAAAAGGCCTTGTTCCATGTTGCATTTATTTTAAATAAGAATGTCCAAAAAAGGAGCTATTCTAGATTAGCTATTGAAAAATAATTTACTCTGCATCAGGTATTTTACTTAATTTGCCCACATGGACTAGAGGTAAATTTTATGTATTTGTAATGTAAAACCTCTTCTTTGTCTTCCTCCTACAAGCATGTCTACATGAGAAAATTTACTAGTGACAGAAAAATAGCTGTATATCTGTATAATTATAATTACATCTGTATCTATATGCAGATACTTTCATTCCAGAACAAAAGTATTCCCACTGGGGGTAATATCAGCATAATTTTATCACTATAGGTTTACTAGTAATTTCCCCATGTAAATGATCTCTGAAATAATCTAACCAAGATTTTTTCACATCTTTCCTTGCATGACAGTTTCTCCAAGCGCTTCATAAGCTCCTGTCAGTCACATATTTTTATGTTACCAATATGGCAAAAGTTATAGTGTTTGTTTACTTAAAATATGTACATGGAGTATCATAGAACAAGATCATCCAAAGCACTTGGATTTTTGCAGATGTGCAAAAACTGTTAGTGCTTCTTATGGATACTGTCAGCCTGTGGTTTTTGCAATGTAAAGACCAAGATAATGCTGATAAGGTAATAGCAGACTCTGAACTGTGCAATCTGGAAGAAAGTGCTGTTCAGGTCAGCTGGTATAATCCTATCACTGTAACTCAGTTATTTCACTGCAGTGTGCTTCTCCCCAGCATGTTCCAGTTCATTCTTGTTTAAGTGCTGTAAGCTTTTTCTGGCGAGAAAAGTCTCTCACTCTGGATTTGTGTAGTATTAGGGTTTGTAAAATGGTTTGCTATATCAAACAAACAAGCAGCTTAACCAAAAGTAGGAGTACCTGTTTGCCCACCAAATTTTGATAAATGTAATTAATTCATTATAGTGAATGATTCAAAAACTTGTAACTTCCAAAAAACATAAACTACATTTATATACAGTTGTAACAGGATTAATTGCCCTCATGAGTCAATTAATGGCTGCTACCATTTTAATGACCATTTCCAGCATTGATTAAATTTCTCAAGGCATGTTTACCTTAAGCCCCATCCATGTTAGCACTTAGTAATTCTCACTGGTGAGTGTCAGCTATTTAGCAATATGCAATCTACTATATTAAAAAAAACCAAACCAACAATACAAAAGGAGGGAAAGCAGGTTGGAAAAGTCAGCAGTGAGGAGAACAAACAGAAGGGAGAATTAAGAAGAACCAGGGAGGAGTACTTACTGCTGACTAACTGGCCAACACTCAAGGCTGAAGAGGAGGAGGATGAGGAGGAAGAAGAGGAAGCCTGACGTACTGGGCTTTGAGACATAGATGCTTGATTGTGAGCCAAATGCAGGAGATTGGATTGTGAGGCTGGTTGTCCCACTTGCGTCTGGGAGGGCTGATGGAGCTATATGTTAAAATGTAAAAATAGGTATTTAGAAAGTGAAGCAGTAATAGGAAACTTGCAATGAACCATCTCACCTATCTACTTCTGGGGAGCAAATGACATAGGGGCATTAAACACCATGGGCTTTGTTCAGGTGTTAGAGCTCTTTCCAGTTTTACTCCGTTTAACTGGATACTTAGTCTAATTAGAAGGTAAATACTTCTTTTGAAATGGTTGATAAGAGACCTATGACAATTACAGCAGGATTCTGATTTATTAAATACATATCCTTACCTGTTTTCTGACTCACGAAACCAGATTTTTATTCCCTACATGGATTCTCATAGAAATCAGGATTGTTTCACAGAGGTCCTTTCATACTGCAGGACCAGGGCCAAGAAGAGTGGGAATGGGGAAGAGGACAGAAACCAAGCCAAAATCCCTTTCCTACAGGAATCAATGATTTGTTTTATGACATCAGACCTGGCAAACAAACAAAAATCATTGTAACAGATAAACTGTCTTTGACTAAAACACACACAGAAACTTCTGAGTCCTATTCACGTCAAGATTGTATCCAGTAAGACATACCTAAAATGTCTAGGGGGTATGGTAGATGCAAATGATACACTGTGATACACGAAAGGACTTCATAATTTTTTAAAAAAAATATTACAAGAGTGTAGCCTTTGTTTGTTTACTAGGGGAATGGAAAGAACCATCAATCCATTCTGCCTATAATATGCTTTCTTGTGGGGTTGAAATCTAAGAACATCCTCTGGTACATAAAACTCTCAGAAAATTCGAAGGGCAGTCTCTCTACAGAATGAAGGCACACAATGGACTTTACAGTTTTCAATTGGATTCTAGTAGTCCAGTACACTCTTTTCAGAGCATAAGAATACAGTAATACAGGTCTGATACACTCTGGTGAATGCTGTTTATTATACCTTAATTTTATGTTGATTCTTGATATAGATCAAAAAAGATTGTAAAAATATTCTAAAAAGGCTTCACTTCACTGCAGCTATCTGCATTTTCTACAAGGGAAAAGATAAAGGCCTATTTGGCCTCACTTGATGTCACTAATTAAAATCTATTTCTTGAATGCTAAGGAGTATGAGGTTTTCTCCTTTGATATCTAACTGAAAAAATGTCTTTAGAAAAGGAGCTACATTCATTAGGAACACAAATTATATGTATTATTCCTCCAGCACACACAGAAATGTCTGATGCTAAGTAGACAACAAATTGTAAAAAACTGTAGGTAAAGGTATCTGTTCACATTCAGGATGACACTTTCTGTGGCATATATATGAGCTATTTTAATTATGATATTCCTGTTAGAGTCTGTTTAAAATGGAGAAAACTTCAGCTTCTTTTTCTACCTTCTACATGGAATAATATAACAGAAAATGAGGGAAGAAACTTTGATTTAATCTTTAATAATAATGATAATGATAATAATTTATCTGGCCAGTTTTAGTGTACTCTTACTTCCTTGTGAATTAATAAAAAATATTTTTTTTATATCTAGGGGTTTTTTTATCAAGTTCATTCTAAAAATATAACTGCCACTTAAGGGGATAACAGTTGTGAAGCTGATTAAAAGGTTACCAGTTTTCAGACTCATGCAAGAAGTGAACATGTTTTAAAAATTCTCCAGCAGCTGGATTTTATCTACAGAGAATTCCCAACCCAGAATGCCTACTTTTATAATATCTTTTCTTAGGGAAACATCCCACTATAAGGGCTGGCCTCTTCTGAAAGCTGCAGTAGTGTCCATGCATTATATCCACATCACATTCAGACTGCAGCTTTATGAAACAGGCAGGTGTCTGGGGTCTGGGTCTGTTGTCTGAGGGAATTGCTGGCAAAACTAAAGATTTCACCCCAGGCAAGGGAAGATAAATACTGTATTTAGATGAGTTAGGTGCTTTCACACTATGTGGAACAGTCTAAGAGATGTTAGTGCTTATCTGTGAGGATGGAGGAACAAATGCAGTGGCTATCTTTAAAGAGAAAGATCTGCAAAATTACAGTCCAGTCAACTGAACTTCAACCATGGAAAAGTACTGAAGAAAATAATCAAACAATTTGTAAGCACCCGCAAGAAAACAAGGTAGTGACAGACAACATGGATTGTCAGCAACAGACTGTGTCAAACCAATCTGATCTCCCTCTAAGACAGGGTAATTGGCCTTGCAGACAGGGAAAAATCAGTAGGTGGTTTGACTTTACAAGTGTCTTGACACATCCTCATGTGACTTTCTTCATAACCTAAGGAAGCATAGTTTAAGTGAAATTGCTGCAGAATGAATGCCAAAGAATTTGGAAAGCAAAACTGAGGATGAGGTACCTCTGGAAACAGAAGTGTGCATGCATGGTGCTTCACAGCAGTCTGTCCTCATTCTGCACTACTCAATATTTTCTTAACAACCTGGATGATGGAGCAGAGAATATCTTTACTAAATTTGCATGCTGATGACATGCTGGGAAGAAATTCTGGCAGGCTGGATTACAGGATTAGGAATCAAAATGTTTCTGTGCTATGAACATGCTGGCTGCAAACCTGTGGTATTGCAAAAGTGAAGTAAAGGCAGTTCCCATACCAAGCCCTGTGAGTGGGAGTGATGTCTGCAGTGCATATGAAGTGCATCTTCTTTTCTACTAAGCCCTGGAAAGACCTCTGAAGAGGGGGAATCCATGCCCACAGCTAGGTGCCAGACTTCATTAAAATCTGGAACAACTAGAGTTAAATAATTAGAATGGCTGAAGGCCTGGGAGTCAACTGAGGCTTATGAAGATACCTGTAATGAACTAGTCATGTTTCATCTAAAGGAGGGAAGACCAAGCAGGATATGATGACTGCTTTGAATACAGGCATAGCTAATGAAAGGAGAAAATTATTCTGTCTTACATTATATAATGGAGAGAATGAGGCCAGTTATCTGGATGGTTCAAATTAGATGTTGGGAAAAGCTATCTAACGTGGCAGTGAAACACTGGCATAGATTACTGGTGGAATCTGGGTTGCTATGACAGTGATTAGGACCAAATTAGCTAAAAACTGGAATAGCTACTCCACCTGAGAATAACAGGTTGGACTGGATGATCTTTTGAACCTTGAACTTCCACCCATATTTTTTTATGATTCTACAGCATTTCCCATCAGTATTTCTCAGGGAAAAAGCAAATCTAACATTTTTCAGCTATGTTACAACATACAGTCACTGATCAGTTCAACTACTGAACATATGCACAATAAAACTGAAACCTCCAGGAAGCTCTAGAATGAGAGGGCACTCTGCATTTTTCAGCTCTGCATGCAAGGCATGCACAGAGTCAGAGTCACTATGTAGCACATGCATAATATGATGGTTGAGTCTAGAATCTGCACCTGTTTTGTACTATGCATATATTTTTAAAGTAACTGGAATACCAGAAGCTTGGCAACTTTCTTGTTGAAGGTCCAGAAATATTTAAACAAATATAAGAAATTCTCAAAATTTAGCTGGACATAAAAGAATGTGGCTAGTGAAGTCTCAATTCACAGTAACCTTAGGTGTTATAGCAATATATAAGGGATATTTACAAGTTGGTTTCTAACTCACTGCCTGTGAGGGAGAAGCAAGCAAGTGGTTGAAGAGGCTGAAGAGTCACCTTAAGACCTGACCAAAGACTGAGGGAGGATTCCATCTCTAACTCTCTACAGAATTTCCAGCATACCCTTGGCTTCACAGGCATGATGGTTAAGCTGTAAATGTCCTGCTTAAAAAAAAAAAAAAAAAAAAAAATAAATATATATATATATATATATATATAGTTATCTATGGCATGAAATTGCATTAAAATACTCTATCTTTTCATCCACTATAATTTCCACTCCAGAAATAGCCTTAAGGAGAGGCAATGATTAGATTATGAATTAGATTCTAGATAACAGAATCAATGTGAACTTTCAATAGCTGACTTTTCCCAATTTTGGACACGTATTTATGATATGAATTATATTTATGACTGTTGTGTATTTTCCATCCAAAGACAGAAGGAGGCATAGAAATTACAGCAACTGTTGCTGTAAGTGCCATTCTGTGTAGGTGAATAGTACACATGCCACAGTGATGACTGTATGCAACAGTGACCAGTATCTGGCAGGAATATGTGTATGCATACTACAGCTAGAGGGATGAAGTGAATATGAGAAGTGAAAAGTGCATCATATTTCTTCATAAGAATAAACTGAAAACTGCAAAGGGCTTATTTGTATTTCCTTTATATGAGCTTTACATGTTGCTCTCAACAGTGAAGGTAGTATTGACTGATAAATGCAGAGGTAAAAAATTAATTAGGTCTGTAAGACTGAATTTTGTTCTTAAATTATGTATGTAGGTTATTCCTATGCCTGGGATGGTTCACTGGAGTTCTGGGCTAAAGGCCTTATGAGATCAGGGACGTTGATCTCTGCATCCAGAAAGCTGCATATAAGTCATAGGGTAACAAGGTATTTAGCATAAAATAAAGAAAGAGAAAGAAACTAAGTGGAAATCTAGAAAACTCTTCACAGAATATTGTCCTGTATCATAACAGAGCTGCTACTTGGTTTTACAGAGAGTCTGGACAAACAGCAAGGGCAAAATATGGACTTAATGGAATGGAGAAGAAAATAACGGAGAAGAAAATAGCTTAAATTGTGGTAAGGGAAGCTAGGGTCAGGCATCAGGAAGACCTTTTGAATGCTAAGGAGAGGGGCCTAGGTTGCCTAGGGTTGTCAGGGAACCTCCACCACTGAAGATTTTTAAGAACAAGCTAGACAAACATCTGTCAAGAATAATATAGGGACAGCTGATCCTGCCTAGGAGGAGGAGACAGGCTACATGACCTCTTCAGGTCCTTTCCAGTCTTATTTTTCTATGATTCAGTGAAAAAGAAATCAGAGATGAGGAAACACACCAAATTAGAGAAGACAGAGGTGAAAAAGGCAAGTATAACAAAAAGGGCAGAAGAGATGAAACTAAGAGGAGTACTACAAAGAGCAAGAAATACATCTTAAGCAATCCCCTTTATGTTATAAATAAAGATTTTCAATTTTTTCTGATGTCAGCTAGTTCATCCTGGGAAATATGGACATTAGCTCTTGTAAAGACTAAAGTCCATGGAAGGTCTGAAAAATAAATATCTTGATATAAAAAGACATTCCCAAACACTTTGAAATTCAATAATAATGCCTTACATTAGTAGTAGTTTAAGTATTTCACGATTCTATTTTTCTTGCAAATTGAGTCCTCTGCTCTGTATATTTTCCTAAAATTATTCCTAAATTGCATTTGATTTTGAGAAAGTGTAATGGCATGCTGAGGACACTGCATGATTCAAGAGCACCATGGCAGATGAAGTCTGTTTCCAAACCTACATGAGCAGGCATGGGCTTCAAAGTTGTTTCCTTAAATCTTCTAGCAAATGGAGAGAACAAGTTAATACACATATCCCCATACTTCATGCCAAATCCCTTTAACAGTCAACTGTGACAGAGTATTTCACAAATACTGTACCCCATCACCCTAATTAGGTTATTCAAATAAATTCAAGTAACTGCATATATGAATCTGAATATGAAAAGTATTTGATACTTAATAAGCATCCTCTCTCCTAGTGGTGTACAATATAGTATAGTACATGTAGTGTAAAAGGTGTCTGTACACATTTCTTAGACTGACATAATAGCTACATTTGGAAACTAATATAGAAAAGGTCCTTAGGTTCACACTGGCTGTGTACATATTCTGCCCAAAATGAAGACTGTGCAGTGGACATAACTGGGGGCAGAACTCTGACAGCATCTGCTGAAATTCTTTCAAAGCCTTTCTGTTGAATCACAGCTACTTTTAAAGCATACTGTAATTGAAGGTATTTCAACTTGCTAAAATAGGTTGGGAATATAGCTGGACTTCTGTAGAAGATTTAATTTTATATGCAAATCAGGTGCATAAGTAATGTTTTTACCCCTATCAGGAAGGATATAATGTCAATCTAACAACAATATTATTGAAAATACATTAATCACTAATTATAAATGATTTATCACTTAATAATGTTAATTAATAATGTAAATATTACAATAGTATTATAGTAACAGTTTTAAATGTGTAAGTGCATAATTCAAAGGTTACCCTCATATTCCTACAGTGAACAGCATTTTATGTTTTCTGTGCCTCAGCAACTTAGAATGACAGGTAATGTAGTCACATCTTCTTATTCCCAATGGTTTGGTGAAGTTATATCAACTGTTTTTGAGATATCCTTCTCCTACAAGTGCTGACGCCATAAAGAAAATTGGTCAAGAAAAGATGGAAGTTACAAGTCAAGTATCATGCTATGGCATGGAAAGTCTGATGTAGTCCCTTGTAGTAGTAAATAGTCTAGGAACCTTGACTTTCAAAATTCTAGTAATTTATTCATAGATGAAATAGAATTATGCAATGATGATGGTAAAGGAAAAGAGAAAGAAGTGAGAAAAATTGCCACTCTCATCACTGAAAGTCATATAAAAAGCAAAAGAAAAACAAAGTCAGAATGAGAAAACACATTTTAGTGACTATATTGAAATAGAGAAAGAAGAGTGCATTTCTCATAAAACAAGACAGCATCAAAACTGTAGGAGCATTGTAGAGAGGAAATGATTGAGAGCTGGTTAGATTTTAATGGGAGAGAATAACAATGGATTGCATGGAGTTGTGATAACAAGATGGTAGGTTATTTGTGGCAGGTTGAGACTGAAGAAAGAGAACATCTAACGTGAAATTTGGCAAGCAGGTGTACAAGAATCACCACAGACCCATCTGAAAGGCATCTATGTCTTTTCAACAGTTAACCTGGAGCATGATAGCCAATGACAAGATAGGCAAGTGAAAATGTACGAAAATGCTGCCTAGTAGCTCATTTTACTATGTTAGAATTGGCAGAAGCCAAAGCTGGTTGTGCTCTAAGACATGATGAAGTATGAAAAATTCTGTCAGGCCCATCTATAAATTCTTGTAGATAAAACAAGACTGAAGACAATTGGGACTACAGTCCTGATTTAATGAATCTAGTATGTAGAAAGAAAGAGCCAGGCAAAAGTGAGACAGGGACCTGCATTATGTGACACACCAGAGAACAATAGAATGTCCAGAGGTTGCTTCTGTATGGGCAAGAAAATAGTTATGAAAACACCAATTATTAGGAAAGCTGTTTAGAAAATTAATAGACAAGAATGTGTTTGAACCCCAGTGAGCATTGGTAGCTGGATTCTTCTCATGTTCGCTCACCTTAGAATTAATTGAAAATCCTAAAAAGGCTACCCTAGCCCTCTCTCATGTCAATGGAAACAATGATATGTTAAGACACCTATTAGAGATTCAACCTATCCAAAAATTGTTCTATTTTGACATCTCAAGTCTTCCACTGGACATGCATATGTCTCTTTGTCTATGTCTACACAGGAAATACAGTTAACTAGCTTACATCAGATACCTAACTCCTATATGATAAAGTTAAGCAAGGGGAATACTTTCCTAAGTTTTATAAGACTGCAGTTCATGATTCAAGTTCAGCTGTGCTGGTCTTAATGTTGTGCTGCTAGTGTTATGAAAGAACACCTTGAAACAAAATCTTCAAATCTGATAATAAATGACAATGCAAACAAGTTTTTATAACAAAGCATCTGTTCTCAAAAACAATGTGCCTTTAGCCATGCAACCTAGATTTTGGCAAAATTCCTCTTGAGAGGCACAGAGGAAGGGCAGAACTTAAAGTTACGAGGTAGTCTTTTATTATGGGACACAAAGATCTTATAAAGCAAGAAACATAAAATGAGAGAATGATTTTAGTACTTCTTTTTCAAGAAAGTAGGCTACAAGTAGAGAATAAAGGATTTATACCAAAATTTTTAATGATTTTAGCAACCATCAAGGAAATATGGTGAATAATGTTAAAGTGGAGTCTGCAAGAAGAGCACATGAATTTCTTCAGTTAGTTTAGAATACCATGAAAAACTTATAAAACCTGTTTAAAGCATGCCAGGGGAGCATTTTGACAGGTAGTGGATCAGTGCAAAGTGATTTACATCCAAAGGAACCATTTTAGTGACACACATGATGATAATCAGGGAAGCAAAGATATGTTATGGTGGATACATCTGCTTATTAAGCAAAACTGTTCCATGAACATCAATAGAACAAAGCAGGATGTTAGGCTGTATTGAGATAATGAAAGAAATTAATGCTGAAAATAATATCATATTATGTAAAACAGGGATGTGTCCTCCCTGTGACTATGGCATTCAAAAATCTTGAAGAGATTAGTGTGGAAATGGCTGGGAGATGAATAGCAAAATTTATTAAAGGCAATGAAAAACTTGGTTATGAACAGAGATTAAAAAGGATACAGAATAAAACAGGAGTGCAAACAGCTGCCTGCTTTAGAAAGCCATTGCAATTTCTAGGGGAATTCTTGGTGTGTGCACAGATGCTCCTTAGATTAGAAAAATCTTGGAAAATAGTAAAATACCCGCAGTTTTATCTACTTGGTGTAATTTGAAGAGGAACAATCTCTAGAGTAGTTTAAAGAACACAAATCAAACCCATTATTTATAAGAGATTAAATACAGGAAGAACAGGACTACATCAGACTTGCTTGTGTACATTGAAAAGCAACCTATTTACAATACAGAAAAAGAAACACTGCTTTACACTCCATGTAAGTATTCTATGAACTCATATCCATTAGGAGACATTGAGGTTTTAATCTGTCAAGTCTGAAAAAGTTGTATGAAAAAATAATGCATATAGTTTACCTAAGTAAAGCTGACTAACAATGATATCTGAGGCGTTTAAGTCTTCAGTCATTAGGGAAAAAGTAAGCACTAGCATGCATCACTTAGCAACTGGAACAGTTTACAAAGGTTCAATTATTGTGACTCAGCTAACAAGCAGCAGCTCACTATCATTGCTCTTTTTCTCCTGCAGTACTTAGTTCCCAAGTCCTTAGTTTCCAAGGAAGTGACAAATTGAAAGTTAAACTGGGATAATCTGTAACTGGAACATTTTTACTGCATTATTTATTTCCTGCATTTATTTCTTCAAGACATGCTAAAAACTTTCCGCAGACTTGTGTTGTAATCTTTCTCTCTGCTGAAGCATTCTTTCATCAAGTTAGAAGACACCAAATGCTGTGACACCATTTTCAAATATATTTTGAATTCCTGTTGAGCCCTCTGATTTGAAGCACTCACTCAGTTCTTTTGAAAATGATATTTTAAACCTTATGACTTAATATGCTATCATTAGCCAAATGCTAGTTAGTCTAAGTCTCTACCCAGGCAATAACATAAATCCAGGATCTCCTTAAACTTTGAGCAAATCTATTCACTTTCCCAAGGATACAGCAGTTTTCACAGTTGTACTAGTTCAATTGTTTTTCACTGTCTATCAGCATTATTCCTTGAGGAATGTAGCTCTCATACACCTTTTGTGCTTCCACTGATATTCATGGCAAAATTTTCTCTGATTTCTTTCAGTAAAACCAGAAGAGCCAGTAGAGGGAGCACAAATACATAGGAATGATTTTCTGTGGCTCCTAAAAAAATGTTGACCTGTACTATTTTTTCATATAGTATTTGCATTACTTTTTTTCTGTTCCTGATCAAAAATACTGTCTTGATTAAACTCCAGGAAAGGCTGATTCAAGGCAAAGAGACTGTGTTGTTTGGTGGCCCTTCTTGCAACCCCTGGGACCTTAGGATTCCATGAAAGAGAGGCAGAGGCTGAACCCTGTGAAAATAGTATTGGCAAAATAATGTTTTCTACCTCCATTGCACTTCTGAGCAGACCAGCTTAATGGGGAGCATCTTGGCTCTTGGACATACCCAGTTCTCTGCAGACTGATATTTCTGCTAGCTGATCCCTGCACACAAGCACACAGCTTGGGTGAACAAGTACAGAACAGCATGATGTGGCTAAACATTGCTTTCTACCTTGCACCCCTGCTCATTCTGCAAGCTGCAGCTTTCAGAGTTTGTCCCTTTATGTGAACCCTGTGGCACGAGCTGTGCAGAAAATGTTACACCTCTTTGCCCTCTCTGCCCACTGACACTACTGGCAGACATTTCCTGGAAGAGGTTGCTTTGATGCAGGACTCAGAAAGTGAATTGCTCTGCCTCTGAGAATGTCTCAGGCAATAATACAGGTTTTTTATCTTCCTATTTACATCTAAATTTCATGAGTTTCAAATGGGATCTCAGGATTGCTATGATTTTTGACTGCTTCCCCCATAATGGAGGAAAAGATCTAATCCCTTCAGGGAACTGGTTCAAACCCCGCCCCCCCATCCCACACACTCCCAGGAAACCAAATGCGAACTGCTGAGTTTCATCTGCCATTGTCAGGCTTTTCTGTGGTGGAGAGCATGGAGCCTCAGATCCATTCAGCTTTGTTTGAAACTGTGTATATGCAACCATTGCAAAAGCATTTGCCAGTAGTGCAAGTACACTCCCATTAAAGTAAATAGTTAGATAAATGACGCATGCTTTGGAAAATGCCCATGCTAGATAGTACAGAGGATAGGATGGGAAAAAAGCAGGTAACCAAAGAGATGTGAAATGTTCTCAGAACAAACAAAAAAATGAGTTTAGAGATCCATTGGTTCTCTACTTCTAAATTCGGAAAAAAATAAAAATAGAATCAACAGTTTGGGGTTCAGGTGGCCTGGGATACTCAGCAGTGTACAAGAAGCTGCTCCCTGTGCCTGGAGGTGTCAGCAGGAATGGCAAACAAGCACTACCAGCAGTAGGAATGCTAAACTGAGTATTTAAGTGAGGGACATTTTTGTAAGTACCTCTTTGGTAATCACATTTGATGTATTTTCTCAATTACCCCTCTTTCAGAGAAAAGAGGTGGGATTACAGTTCCTTGCTCTACAGGTATAGGCAAATCTAATGGATTTGACTCAAGTGCTGTAAGAAAAGCTATAGAAGTAGTTTTCGACCTCAGTGTGGTCACTGGATCCATCCTTAAGTCTGTCAACTCCCTGCAACCTTACACTGAATAATAATTTCCACAGAATACTTTTTGTCTATGCAATTATACGTATTCATATCTGATTTTCCAGTGAGAAAATCTAATAATAATTTATATTTTTCCTTGTTTTCCTGCATGTTCCAAATAATTTCAAGCCTCAGTCTACTAGGTGACCACTAAATAAGGAACTGAACTTTATAGGCTGGATTGGCCAGATGGGTCTCCACTGGCTCATATTCCTGTTGCATTTTCACTACAGAAAACATCTCAGTTAGTTCTACACTGACCTTGAAAAGAAAAAAAAATGGATAATCCTTGAATGTATAAAAAATTATAAAATATTACATTAATGACTACATAAATAGTATGCAGTAGTACACTATTCAGGACAGAATCAATTTTTGTTACTAAAAATGGTAAAGGAGTGGGGGTTTTTAGAGAGGCCATGAGAGTGTCTGTGAGGAGCAGAAAATTTCTGTGTGTCTCTTTCAATAATCATTCAGGCTACAGACAATTTACCTGCTGGCCTGGTTTGAGCGGCGATAGTGTTATTCCCTGGGTATTGATCACTGGGAGTATCTGGTTGCCGATGACAGTGGCGATGATCTGACCCTGGGCATTGGTCAATAACTGTGGAGTTATCGGCTGCACCTGAAGTCCCTGAGCTCCACCTGCCACCTGGCTGGACGGGACTGGATTAGGCATCAGTGGGATTGTTCCAATAATCTGGAAGAAACAACACAGGGAGAATGCATGCATGCCACATATACTTGCCACACATAATTCCTTATATTCTGCATGTTGAATCAAACTTAGGTGATAAAAGCACAGAGAGACTGGTAAGACAGGCTGAGGGTGGGAAACAGTCATTCCTTTACTGGGTGATGCAGACTTTCCAATTCATTTGTCACATCACATATCACCTGTACCATTACTACTAAACTAAGTTGTACTAATAATTACGCTAATACTGTAAAATTTACCACTGTCCACTGTCATCTGCAGCAAAACTGCCGTGGCTTAAGAGTGTATGAAACAAATGCTGGGCCACACTCTGAGCCCTGGATCATGGTTTGTTTCCACTATTCATTTTAACACAGAGTGAAATAGATAAAAGTATCAGGTTTTTTGTCTTGCTTTCTACATCATCCATATAATGTTACTAATGGGGCTTATGTAATTTTACTTGATTTTCTGGTCCTCTAGATGATCACCTGTTACTCCCATGTGGTCTCAGGAAGATACAAAGAGATACCTTGGTACCTTTCAGGGCATGCCTTATTATTAAGATATGTTCATAAATATGCAGCTGGTTTTGGATGACAACTATGAAGTACAACACGACAGGAGGGTTGATGTCAGATAAAATATATTAGCTAACATTTCTGGGGCAAGCAGTTGCAGAAAGAGACACTTGTGATATGTCAGACTTGAGAATACAGTGATTTTCTAAAATGTGAATGTGCCTTAAAACTAATATTAGGATCAGGTGTCAACAGATGTCAAAAGATGTCAAAAGAAAGCTTGTCAGTCAATAAGCTGCTAGGCTGGAGAAAGGTATACTGTTGCAAGATTCTTTTTACAAGTATTAAAGAATCTGGAATAAGCTTCTGATGAAAATTGGGCCTAAACCCAAACTTTTTCTTTTCTTTTCAAACAGCAACAAATGAAGCTGGAGTCAAAGTTGCAACAGGAAAAAATAAAATTAAAAAAGCATAGCACGTCTCTATTTTCTTCACCTTCTCCTCTGTCTTTATCATAGCCTCACTGAAAACATCTACCCCATTATAAGACTTCCAGTTTGCCCTTTCCAGAAACCTTGCTTCTTCCTCTTTATCCTCAGCAATCACCCCACTGCATTGTCCATTTTGAATCCCACTCGTATGACCCCCAATTGTCCTGTGTACCTGACCACATATTGACCTACTGGGCTGCTGAGAAGGAGGGTGGATTATGACTGCATATGACTCCTTTTTCCTCAGTGGAGATAGAAGCAGGGTAATTTTCCACAGTCTGTCTGCTGGTTCTCATTCCATTTGGGAGCTTAGTCATCTTTTAGATCTCTTTGTTTCTGACAAATTTTATAGAAATTAATCATCTGATTCAAAGCCATTAAGTAGATGTAGAGAGCTGAATGGATGGAAAAAGAAAGGAAAGTATACATAGCACTAGACACAGAGTAGTTTCCTCATGAAAATAGGCAGAAGTGTTCCTAATGAAACACAAAAGCAAGTTTGTTCCCCGAAAAGATATATGAAACAAAATATATAATATTCCTTTTGATTTCAAAAATTAATTTATATCAATGGAACCCATCCAATACATAGTAAAATTAGTTCTAAAATAACAGTTAAGTGAAAACATCAGTTAGCTTTTTGGGCAGACCACTAAGTTGCTTTGTGTGAGTGCAAAAGTAGAATAACACTGAATCTCTTGCTACAGATATAAAATGAATACAGGTGTGGAATGCATGGTAAAGAGTAATGGAGATATGTGAAGACCTCTGCCTACTGAAATCACCAGAAGTGACATACAACAACCCCAAAATATCCATTTTTAAAAAAGCGTCATGCAAAGATATCCAAGTAATTCACAGCTGGAGGGGCAGGTGACTCTCATCACCCTCTCCCATTATTAGGCTAAGATATGACTCCATTGAGTGACAGGGTCCTAATGAGTATCTGCTCCTTCAGCAGTCACACTCAGCGATGTGCCTCTAGGTAGGCTCAACCACAAAGTACTGGGTGACAACCTAAACTGACTCCTGGAGCTAGAGGAGTGCACTTCGTTGGCTATGGCAGCTCAGGTAACAAGTGGTGGGTGCTGAAGTCATCATCAATTTACCAAACTTGCCCAGTTAGAAGGCCTTAGCATGGGAAGATCAGAGAACCACAAAGGAAAGCAGGACAGCCCTCCTGTGGGAGAACCTGATAAAATGGCAAGCCCAGCTGCTAAGCTGTATTATTGTAAGAGCTGCATACATCGTCTGTTCAAAAGACTTTGAAGATACAATTTAAGTTCTTAATGCATTGCTAAAATGTAGACAGACCAATAAAGATTATTACCCCCATTTTATGAAGCATGAAAGGGAAGCGTGATGAAGCATATTCAGATTTAGTGTTCAAAGCTGAAATTTTCTGAGAGTTTCTCTTTGCACATCACAATGCTTTTATTATTATTTTATTTTATTTTATTTTATTTTATTTTATTTTATTTTATTTTATTTTATTTTATATTTTATTTTATTTCTCTTTTCTTTTCTTTTCTTTTCTTTTCTTTTCTTTTCTTTTCTTTTCTTTTCTTTTCTTTTCTTTTCTTTTC
>VZUI01095843.1:0-50159 GCA_013401135.1 Cettia cetti | reverse complement strand
ATAGATAGATAGATAGATAGATAGATAGATAGATAGATAGATAGATAGATAGATAGATAGATAGATAGATAGATTCTATTTCTTAAAGGGTCCTGTGATCTAATTCCCTACAGCTTCATCCACCAATGATACAAGGTTCTTAAACCATGGATAACCATGGATGCACACAAACAACCCATACCTTGTCCTTTACTCAGTGCTTACCTTCTCCTGCATCCCTACTGCATCTCCCGCTGAGAGCAGCCAGTGAGAAGATACCTGGGGCCAGGTCCTAGGACACATGACAATCATACCTTTTCCCCAGCCACACATTTGCGCGCTCAACCATGACAGAAATGGACAAACACAGCCAGAAAAAAATGTGTGGGACACCAGCACTAGAGACTGTCCTTCCATACTCATCCTACTCACCTTGGAGACCACACAAGTTACAAATACAAGTCAGCCTTCCTCCCTTTTTACCTATGTTGCATGTTACAGGGTGAAGTTAACACTATTTCCCTGCTGCCTCTGCACTTTTGACTCAAATACATAAAACTGAACAAGGAAGGAAAGGTTAAAATAACAACAATCCATTAAAAATTATATACCGACCTTTATAGGTCTTCCCTTTACACTATTGGTTCTTTTACCAGCATTATCTCAGTCGGGTGTTATGTTAGAGGGAGTCTCCAGGAAGATGCTGAACAGGATACTGGATTTTATAAAAAATAAAAATGTATGTGGCTGCTTTGTATTGCACCTTCAACCTAACAAATAACACACAGGTGATGCTTCTAGAGGCAGATTTGTGTATGTTCCTCCATTTCTTGCTATATTTGCCCACCTGTATCATGAGTCCTCCCACTTCTTCTGTCCACTCTGGCACTCAAGAGCTCAAACAGGAGTGACAAAATTGCAAAGTATTGCTGCTTCCATGCCTCAGCCCCTCCTAGAGAAGGGACAGAGTTCTCTCATGCTCTGGACACACACAGATTTTTCCTCCTGTGCACAGAGACTTTCCTGCAGTACAGCTAACCTGCTCTTATTTTTCTTCTCCTCCTGTGGCTCCCGGTTTCCCAAGAGATGGTTTGCAAAATCTGATGAGGAGAGGTGGTGCTGTGGGGAGAGAAAAGCAGGTAGAGCCCAAGCACCAAAAGTAACAGCCACAGCAGAAGGACACACTTTGAATTCACGCTTTTGATTCACGGTCTCATGAATCAGCCACATTATCTACAGTGAAATGCCTGGGAAGGGGTTTCCCTGAACTGGAAGAGCCTGAAGGGCATTTTGATTGCCAAAGACAAAAGGTTAAATTAGAAGAAAATTATATTTTATTTAACCTCTACGTCACGGTGAAGGCCTGAGAAGAGGGTAGAGTAAGGGGGGTGGTGATAGACGCATTGGCATAATGAGAGGAATTCAGAACAGATAACTCAGAAACATATGGGCTCTCACTAAAGCAGTGTGCTCCACTGAAAAGCCAATTTTGCTTGACATGCTGTCAGCCACTGCTGGAGGATGGCAGAGCCTCACGTGCAGCCTAGCCTGCTCTGCCAGGGCTGTGCTCTGCCATACCACCGTGCTGTTTAGTGCCAAGATGGAATTTCCTTTAGAGAAACGGCTGGGCTAATTGTCTTTCTACACAGTCCTTTCCAGACAACATGCCAGACACTGGAGCCCTTATACAGGCAAATCTCCCAGGGACTTTGGCTGGAAGACAGCTGGGGCTCGGAGTACACAGCATTATGGAGGATCAGGCTGAAGGACTATACCTATTGGTGCAGGGGCCAGCTCTCCTGTAGGTGTCCGGTTCCCAAGGTGTTGCTGATGGCCATTATATAAATCAATATCACAAGAGCTTTGGAGTATGGGGTGAACTTACCTCTTTGTTTACATGACATTTTAGCTGCAAAAGCTTTAGATGCTTTCCTCACATGACATTGCTGTAGGAAGTTGCAGTAGATGTTCTGAGGACCCAGGCAATCTGGTGAGTAGGTGGGGAAAGGCTGTCTAGCAGGGAGGGAAGGCAGGGAATGCAGCAGTGCCTCCAAGGGAAGGTGGGGCCCATCCCACTCTGAGCGGTGGGCTTTATGCAAGAATGCCTCAGAGGACAGGTGGGGACCATGGCTGTGGAGTCAGGAAGGTGGGGCCTGGGTGGTGGTGTTAGCTCTGGTCTGCTCTCAATGCAGGGAAGATAACAAGCATATCTGAACACCTCCAATGCTTCTGTGAATCCCAGCCTTTCCAGGATTGCTCTCTCAAGTTTTTTAGCCAGGCTGGAGGCACAAATAGGGTGGGGATCAGAGAACAAGAGGCATGAGAAATAGCAAAGGCCTTCACTATAGATCACATCATCTGGTATTTCATCAGACCATGCAGGCCTACAATGGCACCTTATAATTTCTATTGGGAGGCAGTTTCCCTAGCTTTTATGAGCCCAGGAACATAAATACAACATTGGGTTGTATTTTGCCCAATTTCTGTTTCATTGTAAGTAGAAATTAGTCATGGATGTCAATATGAGTTTTTACAAGTGAAAAGAACTTAAAAGTGACACCCCCTCCTGTCTTCTCACTGTACCAAAATTATCACACGTCAAAGATCCTGAGAGCTGAATTCCCCCTTCAGACAAAGTTCAAGGACTGAGGCTTGTTCAAAGCATTTCTATTTCAAACTCCTGGTCTTTGACCAAATCATTGCATTTCAGGATTGTGCTGAAGACCTAAGGACCATATTTGTTTGTATCACCTTTGTACTAAGGACCCCAGGCACAGCCCCATACTCAGAGATGTACAAAGACAGCAGAAAGCCTCAGCCTGTCCTGAGCAGGTTCTCACAGATACGTGTTTCCTTAGAGGTCCTGGATACTTTGGGGACAGGTCAGGCACACACCAGTTCTCCAGCTCTGC
This sequence comes from Cettia cetti, assembly GCA_013401135.1. Lineage (NCBI taxonomy): Eukaryota > Metazoa > Chordata > Aves > Passeriformes > Sylviidae > Cettia > Cettia cetti. The sequence goes on along the minus strand of VZUI01095843.1, from coordinate 47,268 downwards.
TACATAGGGAACCTACAGCACAAATTGATCTGTGGGGATCATGACCCAAAGTGTCAAAACAGGGCCTTTAACATTTTCCACTGCCACCAAACCTGTTTGACTGAATTGCAAGTCAAAGAGGCATTGTGTCTATAATTGCTGGGCTTTAGAGAGCATGTATTTTCCTTTAATGAAATACTTTGCTCATTTCATTCAAAAAGGAACCAAAGACTTCTCAGGTTTATCATAAAGTTGTAAAAATTCTATTTACCCCATATTTCCTGCTGGGTTATTTACGAGGCATTTTGTCAGTTCTCATAAAACTGCCTAGTAAAATACATTTTCTTTCCAAAAAACAATCGTTTGTGTGGAACATCTTGAGAGCAGTGAGGACAGAGTTAATGGGATACACACACGTACTGACCCTGGGAGAAAACAAAACAAAATGAAAGCCAGGCATTGTTGTGCTGCATTAGTTAATAATAGCTCTAGTGCTAGAAGCCTGCTCCCACTGATGTTACTGGAAGTTGCTCCTTAATATAAAATAATCAGAGAACCAGCTGCCATGAATTACAGAGCCCCAAAATGAACCTGAAATGTATCAAAGCACCCAGAAGACACACTTCTATTGAGATTTCAAAGGAAACACCAGTTCAAAATGTTTTTCTTTAAATTATGATGGTTTAGGTTTATGTAAATTGGGGATGGATGTAAATTGTCACTCAGTCTGGAACCCCAGGTTGGTTGATTATTAATACAATAACTTTTACCTAGTTAAGGGTCAAGGGACATGACATGTTCCTTGACGTAAGCCTGGAGGAAATCCCATCCTGGTAGTTGCTGTTGAATAAACAGCCTGGGCAAAGGAAAAGCATGACCCACCCACTCCAGGCACAGCTGGATTGCATTTGCCTGTCTTGGAGCACAGTTTTTCAGTTTTGTATCACGTTTGCATCTGCTCAGTTCTCTGTGGTCTAAACTTTTGCTTTTGATTCCAGCAGTGCTTCTGTTCCCTAATCCCAGTGGGAATCGTGAGGCACAAAGTTTGTTGTGCAGTATTACCCCTAACACCCTTTATTTCAACTCTTGCAACTTCACTCCAGCCAAACTCACTACTTGCAGATAAGCAAGACACAGGTGAAAAGTCCTCTCCATGTGGCAGGCTTGGCCTGGCTCAGTCAGGAGCTCAGCAAAGGTATTCTAGCTTGGAAGCATCAGAAATACAAAATAAACAAGAAAATAATGAATAAAAGATTTTAAAAAACCCCATACAAACAAAACAGGGGAGGTTGTTTTTAAAACAACAAGACCTGGATGCGGGGAAGCAGTCAGAGGTCTTTTGTTCTGTGCCTGTACAGCACTTTGCACAATACAACCCCAAATTACAGCTAAGCTCTTGCTCCTGCTACCCTGCAAACATTAAGAAGCAGCAGCCAAGTATGGGAAACAGGCAAGGAGCCAGGTTTGCAAAGGCATTTAAGTGTGTAAAGACACGGGGATATTTGTTTACACATGTAGAGGTCCTATTTCCTACAGGAGCCAAGGGGCATTAGGCTCTCACTCCAGCAGTTCATCAGTACCACCAGAATCTGCGTCTTTAGGTACAGATAGAGCTGGGCTTACCACTCCTCTCAATAAGATTTGTTTTTTAAAAGCGTCTCTTATCATGGGATTGCTCTCTATGTGTGCATTTTGCAATGCAAGGTCCTTTCTCAGCCACAGAACCTGTGACAGCATTTAGCAATGACAGGTCCATGCTGCTTTGGGGATGTGCAGATGTTAGGCTGCACTTTCCTTTGGCAAAGCTGTGTTTCTCTTGGGAGGCAGGGAGGTCATGAGGTGTCTGGGTGATCCAGGGCCTGGAGCTACCCAGTAATCCCTCTCAGCCTGCTCTTGGGGAGTGGAAGTGGGGAGCTGTCTGCTAAACAGAGCAAGGGGGGCTCCCTGGAAAACACCTACATAGAGTGGGATGTACCAGACCTGAGCTTTAAAAAGCAGTTCTGAAACTGGCTGCGATTTTAGCAGTTTAACCAAACTGGATCAAACTTCCTCCAGCTCAGCCCTGATAGAAGTGTCTGATAGATCAGAAAATGCCCTCCAAGTGCTACATTCTCCCTAGACTGAACTAAGTCCACTAGACTAACTCAGCAAGCAAATTCAAGTGTGACTCACCTGGAATATTTGTCAGTTGTCTAGAAATAAATGCAGTGCAACTCCATGCAGTGGAATGTTGGTAGTCTGGAGAGGAGAAATGTGTGTAAAGGTTCTCTGGATCTGACTCGGAGTGTTGAGTAGGTGGAGTTGGAGAAGGAAAGCCTTTTCTATTCCAGACAGCAAATAAGATCTCAGGAAAATTCCTTCTAGAGCTTAATTCATTTAAAAGGAGAACACCTTTGCCTCCCAGCTTTCAAGAGGTTTTGGCATCCTCTGAAACCAGCACAGTCAGTTGTTCCAGAATCAACAGTTTTGGTCAATGACTGACAAGGAAAGACTGCTTTGCCTCAGTGAACCAGGAAAAAACCAGCAGACGTGGCAGACACCTTATTTGCACTGGTGGGACTAATGCCTTTGAGTCAGCTTGCGAAAGGTGAGCTGGCAGGATGTTAGCATACTGCATGCTTTGACAAACCCCTGCTGATGAGAGAGCTGCTGGAGACCAGTGCAATGTGGTCCAGGGGGAATGTTTTACTCCATTCCACCAGACTGTGCCTCTTAATGGGGCAAATTCCAAAATTAAAACTACAAAAAGCACCTCCCTGTGCTCCAAGGAAGGCAGGGGTCAGAACATATGGTGCTTAAGCTTTAAAGCTGCCTGGTGCTGTCTTTAGGAGGGGAAACATGAAAGGACACAGATAGTGGAGATGTGCAATGGCCCATGCTGAGGGCTGTGAAACGCTGCCATTGATGGAGTCCTTGTCAAATCATTCCAATTATATGAGCAGACACAAGGCTTGTAGTTGCCTCTCATTTTTTTTCTTCTTTGCAACAAGCTGTGTTGTTTCTCTTACCTACTGCCAACTGGGATCAGAGACCAACTTATCCGCAGCAAACACAAAGATTTGGGTTGTCTGAAGCCAGGCAGGACCCTCATCTAGGGAACACTGTGGTTGTTTAATAAAATTAAGAGACCAGAGAAGCATCCAAGTTTTCCCACCGTTGTAGGAGAAGATGAAATTCCTTAATTGTTTGTGTTTGAATGAAACTCATATAAAAAGAGGATTTGAGATTCTGGGGAAGCTTTAGAGTGGAGTCTGACCTTAAGCCATGTTTCTGAACAGCATCGCACGCTCTCACACTGTGCTCCCTGCACCCACTCTGGGCACTCAGCCCTCACTCACATCCCCTTACTCAGGCACATGGAGGGGTTCAGGGAGGCAATAGATATTTTATCCTATAGTTGGTACAAGATCTTTTGGGGCCTGTAGTCCAGGCAACTTAAAAGAAGCTGTGCCTCTCTTGGGCAGACAAACATGCAAACACTCTGCATCCTATTACAGCTCAATTAACCAGTTATGCAGAAGTCATAAAATGGTTTGGATCTCAGGTTGGGGTCTCTCCTTAACCCCAATTTGAGCACATCTGCAACGTTTAACCTATTCTGCTCTCATTCTACTCCACACAGTCCTTATCACAGTGCTCAGATGTTTCCAGAGAGTAGTAAAAGGAATAGACAAATTATGTTTAGCATGCGAACTTGACTTTGGATGGCAGAAATCTCATAGGACAATCAGTTTTCATAATTCTGTCCTCATTTGGAATTGAAGTTCTGAGAGCCTGGTAAATTAGCTGCTATTTAGACCCAAACAAAGTCCTACCTGCTAAAATCCACCCAAATTTGGAACTAATAGTGGTCATATGAAATCTAAGAACACAAGCAAGCAGTTGCCAGCACAGATGCATACTGGAAACAACAGTAGAAGGATCTGAATCTTCCTAAACCACAGACAAGCTCATTAATGCTGTAGTCAGCCTTTGTGTCATCTCTCAATCTTGATAAAAACAAAGTAGGTTTTGGTGGTGTTGGTTTTTAGTTGGTTGGGGTTTTATTTGCTTTAATTGGGAGATACAGGGACCACTAGGAGCTCATTTAACCTTTTAATCTCGAAAGTTCTTATGGGGTGGGAACTCTGCCTTCCATCCTTCACTACCTCACATTCACCAGCCACTTGTAGAGGTGATGAGAAGCCTTTCCCTTACAGATTGCATGAGTTTTGTTGTCATTTGAGATATTGTAGCTTTGGACATCATCAAAGCTGTGGCACAAGAACAGGCTTGAAGGTGAAACACAGAATGTTTCTTTGGCTCAAAATATGCCATGAGACTTGCCCTCAAATGCCATCTGGCACAGTGGAAATCTCACTGATAAAAAGAGCAAGTAACCAAACAGACAATAGAGAAAAAACCCCAGTCATAACAGCACTCACTGCTTACTGCTTTTCCTAAAATTTCCCTATTTTAACCTACTATACCTCTATGAGGAATAACTAAAGAGACTGGGGCATTTCAGTCTGGGAAGTAAATGAGAGAGTAAATGATCACAGAGGTCTACAAAATGCTGTGTGGAACTGGCAAAGGTGAATCAGGAACAATCATTGAGCAGCTTTTATGGCAAAGGCAGGGAGCAACCGGGGAAGCTGGGAGGAGACAGACTCAGAAGAAACAGAAGGTGCTACGGCCTGGCCCCATTGAGTCTCTGTTTTGAAAAATAATCCTGATGAGGGCTACCAGCCCTGACAAAGCCAGGCTGAACAAGCACCAAATCTCTGCATGCTCAACTGGAGGGCAGGTCTGGTGAATGACAGGGAGCCTTTGTGTGGGGTCGTCTCAACTGCAAGGAAGAGAGATGCTTTCAGTCAACCCTAAAAAAATAACTGTAGCTTTTTTCCCCCTGGAAGTGGCATACAAGTGGATTAAGAGCCTTCTAGTTTCTTATAATCTTGGTTGGCAGAAATGTTTAGCAGTCAAAGCATGGCACAGGTTGGTTCAAATTCTCATGCTGCAATCCTAGTTTTACCACCAGTTTATTGCATGGCATTACAAAACACATCTAAGGTCTTGGCATTTATTTATTTATTTATTTATTTATTTATTTATTTATTTATTTATTTATTTATTTATCTATTTATTTATTTATTTATATGATGGATGTCAATCAAGCAATAGCCAAGGTTCTGTAGTCTAAACTTTAGCTCAATTTGAGAATGTCGCTCTTTGCATGCTGGTGTATCAGGAGGGTGTGACTGCCCATAACACTGCAAAGGTTTAAGGGTGCCCAAGCGTTAATTGTGCAGATCTGAATCAAACTGAGTAAATGAATCCCAGTTTTTCAGGGTAAGTAGGCAGAAGGCAGAACCATCTGCAAATGGAGAAATGCAAACAAGGAGGAAAAATACTCAGTTTTGCACCATGAAAAAAAATGCAAATCTTAGGGTTTGGGTTTTTTGTTCTACTTGAGTTTCAGTGCTGATCTCTAATTCTACACCTTCTGCCACAGGAATGAAACCAGTCTAATTTCCATGACTGGCCAAAGAATGCTCAGGCTTTCTGAAGTCTCAGCCTACTTGGTTAGCTCTGTTTCTGAGACTGAGAAACAGTACTCTTTCTACTTTTAATATCAATAACACCAGTTATTCTCCCAAAGAACTATTATCAACAATTTCTTTGCTATATTTACAAAGAAGTGGGGCTATTCTTAGAGAAAACAGTAAAAAAGCCATTTTATTTAGCTTTCTTGGCAGTTATACAAAAATGCAAGGAACGTAGTGAGTTAAAAACATCAAATCCCCAGCACAAGCCTGTAAGAGCTTTCTAATGCATATCTGCAGTATAGAAAGCAACCACTTTCCTATTTTGTAGAACAAAGATGGAACCTTCCCTTTTCCTCCTAGCTGTTCCTGAAGACCAAACATTAAGTTAGACATAGAAAGCAGCTTTTAATGGTGTGGGTTGTAAACTTTTAACACCTTGAAAATGGGACTTTATATTACAGCCTTCTTTTCCTAAAAAGGAATCAGAGGCAAATTTTACTGCTGCTTTTAGGGAAGTTCTGAATTGGCAGGCCAGGGTATCCAGACACTCTTTAGCCGCAGCTTGGTTTGGCACAGCGAACAGCAGGGCTAATTTCTTCCATGCTGGTGTTGGCCCATGCAAGGGCATGCATCCCACAGAGGTGGGGACTGGGGAAAACATAGTATTCCCATAGGGACGCAGCTCAGTGTGGGGACACTGGGATTTGGAAACATCAGCAGGGGACCACACCTTTGTCTCCATACATGCAACAGCATCTCAGTACTTTGTTCCAGCCTCTGAATACCATTAGAAAGAATCTCTTACAGGTATTACTTACTGCTTAAGAAGGAGACAGTGTGGTGCATTCAGATCACAGCTGTCCTGATGATGCTGAAAACAAATAAAAGACAGGCATTACTGCCTCAGATTTTGGTGTAGGGGTTCATCTCTTAGCTGGTGAAAATGGACAAATGCCAGCAATGTTACTTGCATTGCATGAAGCCCAAAAGATTCCCAAATAGTTGTGTCAATACCTCCCTTAAAGAATAGTCTTTCTCACTTTCTTCACAACAAAACTCAGTCATTGGGATTTTGTAAATTAACTGGTATAGACAACATACTGCAAGGGATAATCCTCTAAAGGTAGGATTTTTTTTTCCCAGCTATAACTAAAAAACACCTCCTCCATTCATCTCTTAAGTCTGCCAGTGTTGGAGACCTGCTAGTCTCCTGAGCCAGCTTGAAACTGAAGATTCAACTTTCTTTTCAAGTGCCTTTTGAAAAGGCTCCAGCTCCCATTCCCCATACATGAAATTAGCTCAGGTCTCCCAGGTTAGACGGAGGCTGGAATCATACTGCCCTATCTCAGCCTCTGAATCATATCACCATTTGTTGCTATTCTGCTGCTAGAAAGCCTGTTGTTTAAGATACATTTTCAGTGGGTCCCTCCTAAACCTTCCTCAGGGCAGTGATAAAACTGCTCTGAAGTACCCTACAAGCTTTTGTTTTTATAACCTATACTAATCAAATTTATTCGGATTAATAATTTTTTCTTTTCTGATCCTTATCTAAGATAATGGCCGAAAAGGTCAAAATCCTTCTTTGACCTACATTGAATCAGTGCTCCAATACTGAAAATGTGTTCGGTTTCCTTTGCCCAAATGGCACTGGCCACAGTCCTGAGGGTTCTATCATCATCCTCCCAACCAAGTCTCCCTCTTCCCAGACTGTCCAAATGTGCCACAGCCCTGACACTGCAGTGGAAAACAAATATATAATTTAATAATTTTGCAGAGTAACATACCAGGATCTGACAAATTAGCCCTTTGCAACACCCTGTTGCTCCATTGGGGTGAGCTAAAACCAGCAGGAGAGCAGCTTGGCTCTTGCTACCCTACCATGGAGCAAGGCAATGCCAGGTCAGAATAAATTTTAATATGGCCGATAATCTCACTGCAGTGAAGGGATAGAACCTAGGGGAGTCATCGCTCCTTGAAGCAGATGATGCAACCCCAGTCAGGATTTCTATGGGCTTTTGTGATTTGTACCATAACCACATGCCTCTTTTTCTACTTCAGAGTGATCAGAACAGAGCAAGGCCTCACCCAGAGAAAACCAGGCAAGAAAACAACCACAGTTGAAGGCATCAAGAGGAAAGGAGAGACACTTCAGCCTTTGGCTTCCATTTGCTGTCATATAACGGTCTCATCATTGTAAGAAGTGTCAATAAGATATCAACAGGGTAAACAATCATCAAACACATTTTCATTGAGCCAATTGACTGGGCCATGGCTGCTTTGTACACTGTGCCAACGCAGTGTCATTTCTAATGGGGATATTTTTACAGTATAATTACGCCAGATTTTGCTCCAGGCTACACATAGTTGCCTTATAAACCTGGCCATTGCCTGTGATTAGTCAGAGCTTTAAATAACACTGAAAGTAATTATATCAAGTCAGAGAAAGAAAAGTGGTGCATTCCAGTGCTTGCCACTTACCAGCTCCTGAAGGGGGTTAGCTAAGGATGATGCCCTTTTTATTGCTGGAAGTTTTGATACCTTCAGTCACATCCTCATCATCTGGATCACCTCACAAACCATTTAAAGACCCTAGCTTGGCCCTTGTAATTATGGAGGGGAGTCTTCATGCAAATGACAAGATTCCCAGATTATTGGCTGTAGATGGATGGGATTGGAATGCAAAAAGATGCAGGCTGCCTCAAATAGCAGCACATGGCCAAAGGAGCTATGCATCAGAGAGATCTCCAGGAATGTTTGTAGGCGTATGTGGATGTCAGGCATACTATCACCAGTGACCTGAGGATTATAGGCAGGTTAGGTTGCAGCAAAAGGTCACATTTCTGTCCTGATGGTGGTACTGGAAAAAGTAAGGCTTCTCCAGGCCTGTGTGAGCATGGCATCACATTGCCAATGCTCTGCAAAAATGAGTATTCCATCCAGGAGGGACAGAAGAAGACTCTAAAAGAGAAGTAATCTGGGTGAATAATAATGGATGAAAAGTGAGCAGATTGCAGTGTTATGTGATACTTCTATTTTGCATTTTCTGTTAAAACAACCCTAATCATCTGGTATCTATAGACCCTCATTGCCAAGAGAGAGAAATCAGATCCTTTGCTTTTCAAGTCATACTAACCTTCAGTTCTGTGATGGAGACAGAGCTGGCTGATACCTTCCTTGTTCCGGCTCTGGCCCCACAGGGCTGTTACAAGCTATTCTGCTTTGTAGCAGCTGTCCTGAGGGCTATTACAGTGGTTGAGAATTGCTACCACACAGCATTTTTAGTCTCACTCAGTCCTGCCTTCATTTCTTGCTCTGTGTCACAGAGGGTGCTACCCCTTCACTTTACTTTCTCTTTCCAGTAAATGCTCTCTTGAACATGAAGCAATGTGTGGAGAGCTCCAGAGCTCGTGAGATGAGGCATCTGAGATGTTGCTGCCAAACTGGACTGAGTCACAATCAGAAATGGTGCTATTGCTGATGCCTTACAGTGTCTGCTCTAGAAGAGGCTGAGATACTCAAGACTGTACAGATACACTTTTAGAAACTGGTAGCATAATTCATGAGAAATCCCCACTACTTCTGCTTCTTCCTGACCTGAAGAGGTACAGCACTGTGGGCCTGATATTTCTGAGTCTGAAAGGCTTTTAGCCTGCTAGTGGCTGCAGATTTCTTTCCAAGGGAAGATTTCTCAGGGAGAACCTTTTTCTCAGAGCAATTTAGTAAATAACCCTTATTTTCTCAAAACAAATCTGTACAGCTGTGTGTTTGTGTTCCTCTGATTTCATCAATGGGACTAAAGAGGTATCGTTCCTTTTTACCAATCATGTTAAGTCTGTATTGGAACATCTTAAAAAAGGTACTAAGAATTAGACAATAAAGCCTTCTTTTGTTATTTGCCTTCTGAAATATTTGGAGTCTCTCGTGTCCTACAACTACACAGCACCAACAATTACTTGTGGTATCCTGGTATTTCTCCTTTTGTCTGGAGTGGGAATTAAACCAGGTGCTAGATTGACAACAGAAATAAGAGTAGTGCAAGATTAGCCTCTTTTTTTTTTTTTTTTTTTTTTTTTTTTTTTTTTTTTTTTTTTTTTTTTTTTCCCTGAGGTTTTAGAAGTTGCATTTAATTTTATAAGCCAGCGTTCAGAATAGTTTTCTTTTTTTTTCTGGACTGATTCACCCTTCCCCTTCCTTTGACCTGACAGAATGGTGACTGAAGCTCTAGGCTATGCATCCTGTTCCAGCTGCAGCCAAACTCTGTGTGGAGGTGTCTGTCCACAGCTGCTTTTTGTGGCTCTCATCCAGAGATTGCCACCTCTTCTGATCTGCCAGCACAACTATTTATGCTATCAACCATTTGTGTCATTACTTCCCCAGCTCAATCAAAATAGTTCTGCATAGAGAAGACTGAAATTAAATGGGCTTTAAATACAGATACCACATAGGTCTCTGATGGGATGGGACTAAGGGAAGAACTGCTGTTAAACAGCATGTTCTGGTCAATGCATTGAGCAAGAACCAGAAGAAGCATCCATACAAGATATATAATGTACCAGCATTAAAGAAACAGGGTTGGAAGCAGCAGCCCTGCAGCATCCCCAGCCAATATCTTTGCTGAGCATACTCTTCCACTTGGTCTCCCTCTTTTCCTCTCCTTTTCACTTGACCCTGCAAAGAAGTGCCAAAATACATTGAGCTGGCCATAAAACCTAATGAAACCAAAAATTGCTTTCATTTTGCTGCTCAGCATCCTGAACGGGCTCAAAGAAGCATCCAGTGAGCCCCAGAGCCAGTGAGAGGAGTGAGGCTGCTCTGCAGCCACAGCCCAGATACATTGCTGTAACAAGGTGTTTCTCTAGGTCTTAGTCACAAAATCTGCATTTCCAAGCTGCTGTGAAAATAAAAGGTACTGTGGGCAACAGAGAGGGGGAACTGAACTGATGTAAATTTGTGTTTCAAATGAGAGAAAGGGGGTAGGGTGAAGAATAAAGGGCAGTGAGAAGGAGGATGCATTTCTTGAAAAAAGCACCATTGTTGTGTAGGACAAGGTATCTCCAGAGTTACTTGAATTCTGATAATTTTACATCCACTTCTGGATGGTAATTCCTAGTCATTTTAGCTCATGTGATCAACTGTTCTAAATGAGCCAACCTTGTAAAATTGCTGCTGTATTTATCAAAGTGCAGCCACATTATGTGCATGCATTATGTCTATCACCTGGGAAAAGGAAGTAAAACTCAATACCTTCATCAAATTTTCCATCTGAGATGCTTTATCTCAATGTAAGCAGTTCAAAAGTATAAATTCTATACAAATATTAGGCAATAAGTAAAGGGATAGGTGGTTGGTTGGCTTGCTGTGATTTACTTCCAGTACCTCCCTGGTCTGGAATACCTGGATGTTCACCTGGAACTGGTTTTCATTTTCATCTGGAAGGGGGTTTTGACAACAGGGATGCTTTCTGCCAAAGGCTCCATGTTGCTTGTTTATAAATTTATGAGTGGAAATACTATTCAGCACTGCACTGGAAACAATGAAAGCCTGTTCTGGTTGGAGCTCTCTGTGTCTGTGCTGTTCTTGTTCTGACCATCAGAGTGCCGAACTGGCAGCCCTGGCTCATAACATTTGTGCATTTGGCTGGTTTCTTACCACAGCAGAGCACTGAGAGGTGGTGTTGGCTTAATATTGCCAGTGCCCAGGGTATCCAGCCTGTCTTCCCTAACAAAGAGGGTAAACCAAGCAAGGTTTCATTCTGAGCTGCTTACCTCCTCCAACTGTATAGAATTTCTGAACGTGGCAAGTGGGGGATGCTCCAGTCCCAAACTGTGCTGGTGACAAGTGGCTCTGTGGTCCTCTGTGCTGGCACAGTCCCTGTTCTGAGACACCTCAGGAAAGATTTCAGGGATCTTCCAGCTTCCCTGCTTGAAGGAGAAAGAGAAGTTAACTTTTCTTACTTCCTTAGACTTCTATTAATAGTCACAGAAGTCGCAGTGCTACAGCAGCCTGGGGCAAAGCAAAACCCTGCTGCACAGGGCCTTCTAATTGCAAGAGCAAGTAGAACAAAAGACAAGCCAAAGATATGTGTGGGCACTGACACTCCAGGGTATAGCCCTGTATTCCTCTTCCAAACACCTCAGGAAGGTTTTGGTGACCATGGCTCTTGGATGAGAGAAGAAGGCTTTGCTCTAGGGAGTGATCGAAAGGCCTGTGAAGTCTGTCAACCAGCCCTTAGTCCCTCCTGTTCCTCTAGCAGTAATAGAAGCCTGGCACGGCTTTGCTGGGGAACAAGTAGGGTCAAGCAGACCTGATTCTGCCTTATGCCAAATTATTTTGGTCCCTTTGACATGGAGTTGGAAGGAATAGATCCCTGTAAATGAGGGGGTGCATGGGCTATCAGAGGCATCAGTCAGTTGGTGACAGGTAGGGAATCAGGGACTTTAAGCCTTGGAGGTAATAAGACTCTTATCATGGACTGCGCCAGAGCTCTAAAGTTGCAGAGAAGATGGATTCAGCCAGATATGAAAAGGACACAATTTCCCTTTTGTCTGCATTCCTTTAGCTGTCCGTCACCTCTAAAACACCAAATTTCTTGTGTTACAGAGATGCCTGTAATATTTGGAGGATAAGCACTTTTGGGGTGGGAGTATCAGGTGTGCTGAGCTACAGTCTCACAGTCACCTGCACCATGACCATCAAACTTGGGGAGGGACTGCAGGAACTGGGAGGTGGCATTAATTATCCTTGTGGAGCCCAGGTGCTAGTGAGGAGATGGATCAAGAAAAATTAAATGGAGAAATAGAATTCCTTTATTCTCCTATACTAACATGGCCTAAAAAGTTAATTGACATGGCTTCGCCCCATCTCTTGAGCTTTTCTGAAATAAAACCTGTGGTTTTCAGTGCTAAAAAGTGAAATTGATGAAGTGATGAATAAAATGTGATGAGGTGGAGCAGTTGGGGCTGCACCAGGACAAGGAGGAGAGCAAGGAAAAAGGTATACCAGAGGAAAAGGAAGAAAGACTGGTGGAAGGAGAAGGCTGTGGTGTGGCAAGGAAACCCCTTCAGCAACAGCATTCCAGGAGCAGCAGCCAGCCAGAGTGGCTTGCTCCCAGCCTCCAGCCTGGTCCAACTGCAACAACATCTGTTACACTTGAGCTTGGCTCAGTTAGTGGCATGTTTGTTTAATTGTGGGCCTGGTTTGTTATTTTGCTTCCCATTAGGAAGCTGAAGAAAGGAGGAGGAGGGTGTTTTCATTCTGGGGAGGATTTTGCCAGGACAATGAGGTTTTTTACCATGGCACTGGGTAGTCAGAACTAGCTGTACTGCTTCTTGCAACAAGGCAGACGCCTCCAAAGCCCATTGTTCAACCTGATGTATTAAGGGCTCACACTTGTAATTTTGGCACTGATCCCCTTTGCCCATTGTGTGAGCAGAATGGAGTGAAAAGGGAGAGTCTGTCCTCTTTATCTGGCAGCAAGAAAAGGAAGCGGCAGTGGTGGTAGTGACTCCTCTGCTCGCCAAGGTTTCGGCTCTCCTGTGGCAGTGGTAGGGAAGGGGGTGTTGGTGGCTTTGAAATTTTCCCTGGTCACTCCCAGGAAAGTCACTCAGCTTTCAGTCTGCTGTAATTCCTTGGCCTCCCTCCAGTTTTTTCAAATTCATCACTCTCTATTTTGGAAAAATGACTTCTTCCTGCCTGAGCATCCCAGCTTTTTTGTTTTAAAAAACAGAGAATTGTTGAAAGGGGAATTTTCTAGTGCTGAACAGCAGCCCTGAAACCAGTACCCTCTGCTGCTCCATGCACTGCTGTCAAAGAACAGCAGGAACAAATCTCCATGCCACTGTCTCCACTATGTTTTTTCTCCAGATCTGACCAAGGGGGTGCAAAGGGCATGCATGACATGAACATATTCTTCCTATGCCAGGGATGGTATCCAAGCCCCCTGAGAGATGTTGGCTTTTCAGAGGAGTTGGCATATGCAGGCATATCCTGGTGTGTTTGTCTTGCTCAGAAAAGCAGGACAGCTGAACAGGTTTCTGACTCAGCACCAAGCACAGACCTTTCTGACAGCAGAAAGCACGTCCTAGTAGCCACTGGGACAGAAGAACTTCAGGAATGGTGATGGGACAATACAACTTTCTACAGTACAGTTCTCCTGCTCCTTCATTATTTCTCAAAACTAGAGACACCAACACAAACCACTGGACCCACTACTGCAGCGACATGCTGAATTCACAAGGGACACTTCAGACATCTGCTTAAAAAACAAAGCAAGAAATTGTTTTCCTTAAAATTATGGCTGGATTTAAAAAAATGAACAGAGCATCAGAAACTTAAATATAAACTTAAATTATTAAACAGGCTATACAAACAGAGCCCCGACTTTGCGAATATTTGCAAATGCAAAAACCCTTGCTACTTTGAGCTCAAGGGCAAGGATCCTGTATCTAAATATACTTTTGAGGACCAGCATTTGCCAGGACACTGTGAATGCTTTGGGGTGTTACTGCAGGGATCCACTGCTGAACCCCATCAAGAGCCCACATTTGACCTGAACCTCATTAGTGGAAATAAAATGTCTTGGATTTTAAGCAACCTGGACAGAAACATCAGAAAAACAGTGGAAAAAATTTACAGTAAAGTCAGGAGAGAGATGCAGATTTTGAAGACAACTACAAAATGCTTCCCAGCTTCATTGTTACAGACTCAAGAGTGTCCAGCCCTGCTCTGGCAGCACTGGGCTCTCTGTGCCTAGTCTGTCCTCCAAGGAAGGACCCAGCCATGCCTGGTTGCATTGTGCAGATCCCAAACTTCACCCTCAGGCCTGTTGGCTCCATGTTACCTTTAGAAAAGGAATTCCCTTTAGTGCATTTGTGGAAGTGCAGTTGACCCCTGAAGTGCTAAAACCAGCACTTCAGTAACACCTGGGGTCTCTCTGACAGCTGCATTTGGAGCTTGGTATTTTGGGTGAGCTGCCCCAGCTGGTGGAGATTTGGGCAAAGGAGTCTTGCCCCTTTCACATCGTTCTGGATGAGCATGATCTGACCTGGGGAGGGAAGGGGGGACACTTTGATGGGCTTTTTCCCCCAGCCCCTGAAAGCCAGTTACGTGCTGGCAAACTATGGTAGGAACTTTAAATAACTAGGAGTTTTCCTGCCAACTATTAAGACTCACTTTACTGAGCCAATTCCATCCACATAATTAGATGTCTAACTCCAATTAGATGCCTTGACCATTAGAAACTACAGCTTCCAGCCCCACAGATCAAGAATTATCCAGGGGCAATGGAGGACTTTTGGGTTTTTCCTGTTTCTCAAGATCAATCTCTGCTGGTTTCAGCTACATTTAACAGCTGTGCTGGTAGGGTAGGATTTTCTCTTCCTTCCAAACACGTGCCTCTTACATTTTACACCATCTTGCCATGCCTATCTCAGTGCATGACCTCGAGGGACAGGAGGCATCATCATACCTGCTACCCTTGCGGAGCAACACATCCTCCTCAATTGCATTTGACCTCCACAAGGGTCAGTCAGGTGAAAACAGCAGTGTTTTTTCCTTGCTGTAGCCCCACATGAACAGACTGACCCAATAAAAAAACTCTCCTCCACAGGGCAGAAATCCAGCCTTAGCTCCAGCCTTGCCAGCCATGGCTCACTTGACTTTCTGTATAATGTGAGATGTAGTTTGCTAACCTATTCCAAGGCAGTGGAGTCTGTGGGTGCTGCCTGTGTGAATGATGTAAGCCATGGAAAGTAAATTTATTTGGGATCTGGCACTAAAACAGCTTTATGGAACACGCTGAAGTTCCCATGTTCTTGGGTACCAGCTTCAATCTCTAAGAGGACCATTGGCACAACAACCTGTGGTCAGAGGCTCAACAGCCCTGTAGCTTAACTTGATTTTAAGATCTGCATAGACCAAATATTAACAAGAGCTCTCCATGCAGCAGGGCTGATTGAGTGGAGGCTTGGTTACAGAGCAAGTGTCCATTAGTGCAGGAGGCAGTGCAGATGTCATCTGGCTGCAGTATTATCCCTCGCTGTCCTAACTTCGCTTTGGACAGTTAAGATCCTAATGACATCATGAGCAGGGCTAAGGGCAAACTGTGGCCACAGCCAGATTAGTGGCATACACAGGAACTGGCTGGGGAAGCGCTGCTTGCTGGCAGTAGCTTGCTGCTGTTGCTGCTCCTTTCCTGGGCTGTCCTCTTCCTGCTCTGCAGGTACCCCGGTGGCTGTACCAGAGCAATTCCTTGCAAACCAACACACCCTAATGGAGTAACACCCTAATAAGGTAAATTTAAATAAAACCACCAAGAAAAACACAATTACACTCCCAGCTGCAGTAAGCAACAGGCAGAGAGTTGCCTGCTTTGCTGGGTGAAAGGTGTGATAGCAGGATAACCTCTCCCATGGGCTCAACCCAGCAATACCCAGCAAAGCTTTTACCACCCTCAGCCCAGGGGTGGGTGATGTTTGCTTAAGCTCAGGCCGGTTTCACATTTTCACAGCGATATGATAATTGCATTTAGATAGCCCTGTCTCTCTCCGCTGGGCTTTCACAGGGCTCTCCCGGTCTCCAGCAGGGCTCATTTAAAAGCGGCTTCTCAATGATACACCACAGTGTTTTCAAAAAGAAACAACCAACAGTGGCTCTCTAGAAAAATAACAGAGAGACCCAATTACAAGGAAATGTGTTAAAGGGTCCCAGGGCCGTCTGTGAGCAAATTAGGGCCAATTAAAGGTCAAAATGATTTAAGGTATAAGGACAAGAGAGAGAAGGGAAACAGTTGGTCAGATTCCTGCATAGAATGTGTATTTGCTGCTAGGTTTGAATATGTTTTAGCACCCAAATAGTGGATAAACTTCAGGATTGAGGTTGTGTCTGATTTTCAAAGTGGGTAATTTTTACTTTCTCTTCCATCCATGCTCGAGAAAGTGCTTGGTGTGCTCACAGCCAGCAGTTTGCCTCTGATGAGCTCTGCTAGGACCTGGCACATGGCTGACTGCACATGGCTGCACATGGCTGCACATGGCTACCTGCCGCCCCCTCCCCTGTGCAACCTCAAACCCTTGGGCAGTGGTGAGTAGATGAGTTCCATTGTCACACAAAAGCTGTGTAGAGGATGTGGTCTGGCTATCCCTGATATCCAGAGGGACAGAGGGGACTCAGAGCAATACTGCAGGTCCTCACTGGCCAAGTTACAGCAGGGGCCTGGACGGTCTGTTTCATCAAGTTTGTTGAACTCAAGGCAAAGCTGAATATTTTCTTGGGGAAGTCAGATGGCTCCCCAAAGGAAATGGTGACAGCCATGGTGGCTGACAGCCCTGTCCCACCCCTCCAATTCCGCTCTCACCACACCTCTGCAATTCTGAACACTGCCTGTATTACTCTTGGCTCCATGACCTCCTGGTATGTCCATGGACAGGCTGACCATGGCTGTTTTGGGCAGATGGACCACTGAGACTTTACACTCACCTTTCTGCACAGATAGCTTGAAATGCAGGACTGGATGTAACCCTGAGGGGTACCCATATAACTAATTTTATTTTTTTTTCAGCAAATCATCTCTTTGGGATGACTGTTTGAAAATATTTAAGCAGTCATACTCAAGTGAGGTGCAAAACTCTTCTGAATGAAACTGTCTTCCCTCCTGCTACCCCAATATCAAAGCAAAGGGAAAAGCAGCTTTCCCCTCCCTCATGAGGATGTCTGTTTCCATGCCTTTATAGATGAGATCATCTTCACCCACTTAAAAAAGTTGAAATCTCATCCAGAAATGACCCAGCACATAAATATGTAAATGAGCTGGGGATCTGACACCAAGTTTCCATAGAGAATCTGTTCCTCTGTCTGCAGTCACCACAAATACCCCAGATATGCTGCAAACAAATACAACATGATAAATAGTTTAACCAGATCTATTTAAAACCAGAGAACATGCTCAGCCTGTTTTCTGTTGAATTTCAGATGAATCCTATGCAGGAGTTTGTTTTCTTATTGTCACTTTTATCCAATGACAAAGAAGCCTGGGTAAGGTTTGAACTGATTGTTTCCCCACATTTCCACAGGTTTACGGTGGAGATCCATACTGACACTCGAAGGAGTTAAATGAACAGCCAGGGGCACTCTGCCTGCTGCAGTGGGAGGGATGGGGGGGGGGGGGGGGGGGGGGGGGGGGGGGGGGGGGGGGTGTTGGCTGGACCCTAGGCACAGAGAAGTGGATACTGTATGATACAAACCCTCACAGGGGGGATCCAGGTCTCATTTCATGTTCATTTGCTTATCACTGTCTCATCTTAGTAAAGAACAGAAGTGTAAAGATCTAAAGATCTAATTTTTTATTTTTTTTAAAAAAATTCATTCTCCCCTTGCCCCTTCCCCACCCAAGAACAGAGGAGCCGTTTGAAAAAAGTATCCTGGATTTAGAATTCACATTCCTTAGTGAAGAAGTGCTGAAATCTGGAGAAACACTCAGGGAAAAGTAGTCCTGACAGCATTTTGAGTAGCCCATGATACTGGTTGGCTTTTTGTAAGAAAGCAAATAAAACCATTGAGGAAGAAATCACACCACAAATGGTTTTACCCAATTATTCATTATTCTATGACATCATCATCAGCTACCTGGACCCTTTGGAAACACCTTATTATTGGTGACACAACATATTTCCATGCAGACTTGCTTTAAAAACCCACAAACAAACCTAAAACAGTAAGAAAAACATAGTTTAAACCCATTTTACAAATGGCTCTAAAACATCCAACCCTACTCCATCTCCTCCTTCTCTCTTCCTACATTCTCCAGCTGGAAAAAAGACCATAAAGCAGTTTTGTGCAGTCACATGTAAATCCCCTGTCTCTGTTAAGGCAAGAGATTAGCCTGTTAACACAGTCACCTTGTCACCTACTCTGCTTAATCCTTGCATTTCAAAGTGTAATTTTATTGAGCGCCTTGGAGCTGAAGTCTGGTATGTGCTATTTATTTATTTTGTCCCTACTTTTTTTTTTTTTTTTTTTTTTAATTTTAATTCACCTGGAGCCCAAAAGTTTGGTTGTTTTTTTTTTTCTTTTTTCTTTTTTTTTTTTCTGTCCTGCTGAAACATGTGACTTTTGGAAAGGCAGCACCTGTGCCATCTGTATTAATTTTAATACTTTTATTTAACCCTTCAGGGACTGAGGTAGTGCAAAGATCCCATCCTTCTCCTCTCCCCACACCTTTCTCAGTCAGACAGTCTCCACATGGTGCCTGTACAGCTTCTGGTGCAGCAGCGTATCTTGGCCATAAATCTGTCAAAACAAAGAGAACAACACACACACACAAAAAATGTGGCTAAAACCAAGAAATGTAGCATAATTACAGGTTCATTATTGCAAACAAAAGCATCCCCTGATCCCACCCCTTTGGCAGGGATGGGAGCAATTCAAACAGGCTCATTATGTAGTTACCTAGCCAGGGTCAGAGCCTCCTGAATAGTTGTGGTTCTGCTTATTATCCGGCTCCGGACACTGGGAATGCGCCCAGTCAAGCTGTGGAGGTACAGGAGCACTGGGAGCAGCGAGGCTCCAGCTCTGCTCTCCCCCGCCCTTCCTACCTATTGTTATCTCCATCCTCAGAAGATCTGCCTCTGTATTTTCTTTAAAGAGTGCTTGGCCACGGCAAAATGTGCCAGGTTGACAGCCTTGGAGACTGAAGTCTTGTGTTCCTTTGTCCAGTGGGTACAGCAGGAAAAGGGGAGATGAGGTGCAGCAACAGGCATGGGAAGAGAAACAACATTTTCATCTCCACGCCTGCTCCATTTCCCCTCCAAAATTGCCTGCCACAAGGCTGAATGCTGGCTGGGTGAAGCACACAGTTCCTGCAGGCCCTCTAGCAAACACCTCTCTCCTTGGAAACAGCTTGTACTGACCTGGGCTGGAAAAACTGCAGTTTTCCAAATCATCCTCAATTTCCCAGAAGTTTGAGGGCATTCATAACATGCTAAACCAGCACACTGCCTTGGGCTAGCAGTCAAAACTTTTGCCCAAAACATCTACTCCCTGTGCCAGCTTGTGCCAGCCTGTGTTCTGTCCCATCACTCCTTCCCCACACCCAACTGCTGGCAGAAGCACAAGCAGCCAGGGATGCAGCCGGTGCTTTTTGAACATTTCCACCTGGGCTCTCTTTCTCACCAGCCCGGGAAGTGGTGTGAAGTCCCCTTTGACACCACGTGCCCCTTCCAGAGCCACAGCTTCCCTCTCTGATGGCTGAAGAATTGAGGAACTCCAAACGGCACTGCTGAATATTCAGGGAACCTGCCAGCCCCCTTCCCCCTCTGCCTGCAGCAGCGGCAAGCACCACTCATACCCATGCTGAGCCTGCCTCCATCTATAACCCAAATGTCAAAACATTTCCTCTTGCAGCCCCATTCGTCTCGTGGAAGCCCGGATCCCAAGTCCCTGTCATGCTGCTTTTGGGTTCTGCCTTGCTGAGCCATTACTGCCACTGCCCCAC
Source organism: Cettia cetti (assembly GCA_013401135.1). Lineage (NCBI taxonomy): Eukaryota > Metazoa > Chordata > Aves > Passeriformes > Sylviidae > Cettia > Cettia cetti. Next base: position 27,273 of record VZUI01095843.1, on the reverse strand, counting down.
TGTGCACAGATAAGAATAGGCTGCTTCTTCTGACTCATTTAGCTAAAACAATGGAGCCACCAGAGGCCAAATTAATCCCTGGTGACTTCAGCAGAGTTACACCAGTCTAAATTTGGTCCCAAGCATACAATTAGTACAAAGGAAAGCACAGTGTTATGACAGTGTCTTGGCTCTCCCTCTAGGCTTCCTTCACCAGGCTCACCCCTCTCCTCAGAGCAGCTGGGTGTTCCCTCTCAGCCACCTCACTGGTCATGTCTTGCCATTTCTGGGCACTGGGGAAGGCACTCTGCAAGGGGAAAAGGCAACTCATCACCAGCAGTTTTTGCCTGGGAAGGGCAGATCCTCTTTCCCTCAGTATATAAGAAGAAAAAGCTCATCTTCCTCACCTTGGACATGAAAGGAAATTAAACCCATTCCCTGTGAAGACATGCCTCCAGGTATCCTTCCAGCACTGGGCATCCTCTTAATGCCTTCAACTGGCTGAAAATCTCTCTCAGGTCTAGTCTCCAGGCCCTTTTACTAGCACACCCATGGGTCATTAAATTCAACCCTGAAACCAGCCTTTCATCAGCATTATCATCACCAGTTTTGTGCAGATTCCTTCTAGCAATAGTTAAGCCACTGAACTACTCTTTTTCAGCATACTTGCATTTCAAATGCTGAGAAAATTTTTCAGAAAATCATACAGGAAATTTCTTTGGTTGCTCTTGACTGACCAGGCACTAGGAGAAGTGGAAGCATTGCCTGTGTGCTCCTGCAGCCACACAGAAATGCCACACCCAAAAAACAGAAGAGGCAGAAAAAAAAAAAAATTAAAAGCGATAAAAAAGGCAGCTAACCAGAACTTTTCAAACTCTGTAAACACTTCCTCAGAAAAATGGTTTGTGCATCGTGCATGAGCAGAGCCTGGATCACAGACCTACTTCCATGTGCTCTTCCGCAGCAAGGTGTGGAGAATGCCACACCAGCAGTGCCGTGGTGTAGGACTGGGGCTTTGCTCAAACTGTAAGAAAATTCTTGCTGGCTTCAAAAGTGCATGTATGTGAGAGGGAGAAAAAAAAAAAAGAAAAAAAATCTAATAATTTAAGGAAAAAAGAAAAGGAGAACAAAGAGCAGAACGTGGGTCTGGAGAAGGTCTGTGCTCAAGGTCTTCCCTCCCTCTCCATGTCCCCCTGCCCCATCTGGCCCTACAATCCGGAGTCTTTTCAAACATTCAGACTTCTCATTCCTTTGACAATTCTTCAAAGGCTTCAGGTTTTGAGGGTACTTCCTGTTTCATCTCAAACCCTCACTTTCTTTTCCTTTTCCAGACTATTAAACCCCATGCTAACAAAGTGGTATTTGCTGCATGTCCCACAACCTTGCCTGCTGCATGACATTAAAGATACACCGCTCAAGGTGTTTTGGTCCTTACATCCCCCTTCTGACCCCTGAGTATACTGCATAACAAAGTCTCATTAAGCTCAACACTGGAAAATATATTTCCTTCCTCGCATGCCCATAGTGGTTGTTTCAGCATTGTATAGGGTTGTGTGTATTATTTTATTATTGTAGGGTTGCTGGTGACAACTGATCTGCACACACTGCTTTTTTTATTGTAGGGTTGCTTTAAAATCCTAGACTCACAGTCTTAGTTTTATTTATTTTAGGGAAAGGTAGTTTTTGAGGGTTGAAAAATAAGCATGCTTAAAAACATACCAAGATATGGCAAAGAAATGGCATGGAGAGGAAATCCTCTCAAATCCAGGGCCTTGCTTGCCTGAGCTGTGCCCCTCCTGCATGACCACTGCTCTCACCTCTGCTCTCTTGTGGCTGTCATGACCCAGCAGCAGTGACCGAACTTCTGGTACTGGGCATTTTTTAGAGTGCTTATTAATGTTGCTGTGAAAACGGTGCAGCATTTACAATTCTCAAAGGTTTGAGTTACTGTAAAAATCTGCACCAGACATGAAGTTTAAAAGTTCAGATAAAGGAAGAGATAGAAGGGAGGAAAAGAGCGGAGAGGAAGAGAGAAGTGAATGTTGGCCTGTTCTGATGGCTTTCTGTGTAAGAGGCAGGGATCAATCCAGGCAGGATCCCCACTGCTGCCAGGGAGCACCTGGAAGGGCTACTGGAATGGCTGCTGGAACTCTCTTCATTGTCTGCTGGTGGGTAAACAGCTGTCAGAAAAGACTTTCGGAATCACAGAAATTCATCCCAGCATCCATCTCGCCTACAACATCCCCAAAACCTCCTAAGTTTGCTCATTTAAACCAGTGTCAGAGTCAGTCCCTGACACAACTCAAGGGCAGACCACAGCAGTGATGGTGCAAGGGCCCAGACCCTCACCTTGCCCTGGAATCATGTCTGGGTCTCGTTTTCCTCATCCGCTGAGGGAATAGGGAAACAGATGAGTTTGGACAATACAGAGAAGAAGCAGAAACCTGTGACAGTGCACCCTTCCCAGCAGTGCATCCACAGCTCTCTTGTGAAACGGGAGACTGAGAAGACAATGAAATTAAGGGGAGAGACTCCTGTCAAGATAAATAAGTCCCAGGGTACATAATTGATGGACTCTTGATGTGGACCCTAAATCATTTACAAAGCTCGTGCACCACCCAAGGGCAAGGGATGAGCATCTCCTGCAGCAAAGTGAACTGAGCAGGGAATTTCTGGTGTGGGTCACAGTGCCCCAGGAACACGCCCCCAGGGGCTAGGCTGCCTCGGAGTGCTGCACCTACCTACTCTCCACTTTCCCAGCTCTGTAATTGGGTACCTCACCATTGAGCTGTCCCATGTGCCTGGCCTTATGCGCTGGTAGACAAGAGTAGCTCCACCAGCCCGGGAAAGAGGTTCACGTGGCAGGACAGAGAGGTATGAGAGAGATGCTGCTGTTTCTCTGCCAAGACTTTTCACCCAGCTTCAACTAAGTACAACCTCAGCTGAATCTTAAACATCAACACAAGATACCCAGCACTACTATAACACACACAGTCTTTTTCCACCACTAGAGTCAAACTGGAGCTCACCTGCAGCACATTCAAATAGTCTGCTGGATACAAACATCGCTGCCCAGCACTGCTTGGGAACAGCTCTTTCAAACTTATCCTTTCCCTGCAGCTACGCTGATCCATGTCCCTATCCAAGAGAGATGGAGTAATCAATATACAAACTGCTGGACTAAACAAGGCTAGTGGGGGACAGGGCTGTGCTGTGGACAACATCCCTGGGGTTTCTCTGCCTGGGCTGAGGAGAAGGATGCAGACCCAGCAGCTGACTGCACTATCCCATAAGAAAGACATCAATCTCGAGGACTTTTTCCACTGCCGGTTATCTGCAACGTTTCTTCCCGCTCCATCAGTTGCAAAAGTCATATGGCATAATGCACTCCTATTCTGGTCTGCTTCTCTTCTTTTTTCTTTTCTCTTTTCTCTTTCTATACTCCATTATCAAGAAGACTTCTTTCTCCCCTTCTCACGTCTCCCTGTGACCCTGCCACCTGCCTTGCAGGAGCACTAGCATATGTCATGAATCTTCTGGGCATTATCAGCTGCCTGGCCTGGTGGCAAGAACATGGAGCAGGAGCACAACCCATGGCAGTCTGCTGTCACAGAGACTGACCTGGAGAGCAGCATACTGGCTCCATGCTGAAAAATATCACTGTCCCTCCTAGTTGCCCCTTGCTCCCAGTGTTTTGACAGTCAGCTTGATGAGCTGAGTGTGTTAACAGTCACTCAGAGCCCCCACCGGCTCCATTCCACCCTATGCCCACCCCAGGCACGCGCTGTCTGCCTGACACTGCCTACAAACTCTATTAGCTTTGTAATTAAAAACAGCTGTAATCTGATCAGGTGGAGATCAGGGTTTCAAAATGAAGGAAGCCATTAGCAGGAAATGTTGTGGTTCAGGCAGACATCAAATCAGTTTAAAGAGATTGGATTTCATTGTTTTTATACAGTTACTCCATTACAATAATGCACTGGGTCTATTTAAGCGGCTGGCTTGGAGGAGTGATCATAAGGCAGTAGTGACATCTATATGAAATGAACAGCATAAACAGCAAACGCCGAGGAGATAGCAGTGAATTTACACCCCTGGCTCTGCGGTGAATATTAATGCACTGTTAGCTGCTGAAGTGGGGCTTGTTGGGGGCCTGGTTTTCTCTCCTCTTCCTCCAGGCCCCATTGGTGTTGCTAGTGCCTCTGTGGGACTGAAAAAGCCTTCCCAGCAGGGATCAGATCCAAGGACTATTCCTCTTCTCCCCCAGCCACAAACCAAACCGCGGGTCCAGTTTCTCAGTAGCAAGGTGGAATGAGAACTGAAACCACAGTAGCCACATCGCTTTCTTCCTCTTGGCCTCTTCACCCCTGTGTAAACACCAGTCAGTCAGGACAAAAGCAGGAGAGTAAAATATTTCTCACAAGGGATGTTGCTCTTTTTCTCTCTTTTCCCCCCCAAAAAAGGGGAAGCAATCTGTGTTTGAAAGCATCGGACTGGTCCAAGAGCGCACAGCCCAGAGAAGCATGTAAGGTGACCCAAAGGCATTGCCATTAGGAGGGGCTCTCTGCAGAAGCTGCTGGCTCCTGCTTTTAGTCCTGTCCTGAAGCCCACAGCCAAGATAAAGGTACCTGAAGGAAAACCTACATTAAGAGGCACAGCACGACCCCTGACTTCTGCAAGGCTGATGGTGGTGACTAGAGGAGTGAGCAGGGTAGAGAGTGGGGCATATTACAATATTTTGGGTGTTGCACAGCACCTGTGGGGACAAAGCTAGTCAGTTGAGCTGGACCAGGTTGCCATGAAAAAGCACAACCAGAAGCAATGTGAGGGAAGGGCTGTGCTCCCCTGACTTCAGCCCATCATTGGTGCCTGTGAGCTCTTCATGCTCTGAATATTGGTAGGACAATTGGTGTCTCTAATGTGTCTCTAGAAAAACACCCCTTGTGGTACCACGTGGGTTCATTTGTCTCTTCCAAGCCTTGCAGCTTCCTTCAGCAGGAAAATGGGCAGGGAAATTAATGATGGAGCTGGTAAAGGGTCTAAGATGAGGAGGGTGTTAAGGAAATGCAAACATGATGAGAGCTAGCTATCAGAAGGGAATTCTGACCATCCCACGGTCCTGCCTGAGCAATAAAAGACTCTCCAGGCAGTACAGGGTACAAACACCATCTCCCCTTGCCAATCTACTAATCAGGGAAAGAGATAAAAAGCACCCTGCAGACAAATGCTAAGGCTGCCTCCTGCCCACCATGACCAATCTGAGCACAGGGAGCCCCTGCTCTGGTCAAGATGCTTTTGGGTATTGCTAAAGCCCTCTTGGCTAGAAAATGGTTCTGTCATTTTCATACTAATCCAGTTCCCACACAAATAGGCAACCTCTTTCCTGCCACCACTTACCGCCTTCATCTCCTATCCTCCCCCTCCCCCTTTCCACCCCAAACTGTATCAAATGAATCAAAGCCTGAGTAAATTATATTCCCTTTGACCTGTGGGCAGCAAGTTCAGCCACAGTACATTAAAAGAGTAGAGGCTGAAGTTTCATGGTCAGTAAAGGCAGAACCAGAGGGAAAACTGCAGGCCTTTTTTGCTGCATTGCTTTTGCCTTCAGAAGTGATGTTTTCAGCCAGGATCAGTGGGTCAATACTAAGGTTTGGCCTCAGCCCATATGGGAAAGGGGGTGCAACTGTGAAGCTGGGAAATGATTTCTGAACAGCTCCCACAGCTGCCTGTCCTGGCTGGGTGGTATGACCCAGCACAGCAATGGCACTGTCTTCCACCATCCATTTCTGGAGATAAAGGGCTGGACAGAGGTTAACAGGGGCCCAGGGAAAGTGGCAAGGCCAGGAGACACAACACAGCTGGGCTTGCTGAATCTTTGCAAAACCTTGTGTGGGTGCAGCTTTGCTCACTGGGGTTCACCACACATGCTGGGCTGATCACAACCTCCTAAAATTCTCCCTATCCTGATGGTTTACCCAGGCACGGTCTGTGCCTTGGAATTCACAATGTTATGTGTGCAATCCAGGCATCTTTGTGTGGTTTTGGGTTTGCTTGCAAATGATGCTTGCTGCTGCCTTACAGCCAGCCATACCTTTGCTGATGATGGTTCCTTAGGCTGCAGATTGCTGCAGGGAGAAGACTTGGGGCTGGTAAGGTCAGCAGGTCATGGATTTCTTTTGGGAGAACTTTGTGGGCTCAAACTGGAGAAGACAACTAGTGCCACAAGTTTATAGCCAGTTGTCCCTGATGCATCTGAAGTCATAATGCAGAGGATGCTCAGCATCACTGCAAACCTTTGGCACCCTGTGTGCAATGGCCCATGTTGAGAAGGGGAATGAAACTGGAGAAAAGTGTCTGTGGCATCTCTGGGTCTTACTCACTGGCTCTAAACAAGATGATGGACATAAACCAATGGCAAATATTCTCTTGCCTGTAGAGAAGTGTTCAGGGACTGGCCATCATTTCACATCACTGAGGCAGTTCACGCTCTCACATCTTGGCTGTTTCTGCCCTAACTCCAGACATCACACAGAGCTTGGAGCACCCTCCTCTGAAGTCGCTGTGACAGCCATGCCAATCCCCAAAGAAGTGGCATCAAATTTGGAGCCTGTGAAGACATTGCCAGCAAAATAAATATTCAGTAATATTTTTAGCCTGTTCTTGTTCAGAGAGAATTTCTTTGTGTCCTTCTGAGGAGCTCGCCAGATCTTTAATCAGTTTGTTTTTCTCATTAGCCGGCATAAGCTTTGCTCTTAATTAATAAAGATTAGGATCTGCCATCTCCAGTCCTCTCTTTTTGCTCCTCCATCAGGTCCATGAGGGCTCAGGCTGCAGTGACATGTTTAACGTTGGGCCACGGAAGTTGAAATGTGGGACAGAAACTGTCCAGGATCTCACATTTGCTTCCCCAAAAAGCCCTGTCCCACATTGCTTCACCTCCAGACCACCAGCCTCTGCAGAGAGCTGCCCTGCAGTAGGAGAAGGGAAGGGGATGTGACTGATTGGGAACTGCTGCTTGGATCATCCAGAGGTTTCCAGGCTCAGCTGGCTTGAAGCATTGGTCTTTGCCTGAGCCATCAACAGAATGGGGGAAAAACAAGGAACAACTGATACAGCCTGTGCATGAGGCTAATAAAATAGGAGACAAGCCATAAATGGGAGAATGGCTTCTTCCAGCTTCAGAGGTCAGAGGGGTATAACAGATCTCCCATCCCTTTATAAATCACTGGATTATCTTAGTTATCAGTAAAGTAAAATAGCTGCTTTCTTTCTGGAGCTGAATCATTCCTCAGAAAAGAACGATTTTAAAACGACAGCAGGTATAAACCAGAACGAATTTTATGAACTCCCAGAAGACCATGGGGTCTTCTGAGTTTTGAAATTTTGATCTCTGCTGAAAGCCCCCACCACTGCATCCTGCTCTGGTAGGAGTATCACTGCATCCAACTGGGATGGAGGCTGCTGTGTACCGGTGTGGCTTAAGAGCACTACAGGGGCAGGACTAATGCCACGTCCCTGGGATAGGAATGGCAAGGGGATGAATTGTGCTTGTGATGAAGGCAGGTCCTATATCTCAACTCAAGGTCCTCCTTATTGTCTCCACTGCCAACTGCACAGACAAGCTGGGCTATTGCTCTGCACCTTGGTGTAGCCATCCCTGGAGCTACAGTATGTTTACCTTGTAAGAAATATTGTAGTTATTTACTTGTGGTAACATATATAATTAAGTTTATACAGATCCAGTGCTATTAATATTGCTATTTGTTAATATGCTTCTTTCTTGGAGATTTTTATTTAAAAAAAAAAAATCTTTAAACACCCACTCTTGGTATGGAGACTCCCATTCCAGGAGGAGAGCCTGTTTTGCATATGTGTAACTTAGAAGGGGATGAATACCTTCATAGCTTTGTTTTACACAGGGAGATAAGGGCAGAGGAAAGCAGGGCTCCAGGGCAGGAGCTGCTTGCTGAGAGGGGCTGGGAAAGAATCCACTTCCCACCCTGCTGGAGCCTTACCTGCTCCCAGGTGCGCAGCTGTGGCGCCAAGCCCCACCAGCCCAGCACCAGCCACTGCATAAGGCTGGATACCAAACCGCCGAGCTCATAGCTGGAAGGGGAGGAGGAAGGGGGGATGAATGGAGGAGGAACAGCAGGGAAGGCAAATTTTAGAAATACTTTTTGAACAGCCACAGTTGTAAATGAACTCACCCTCACCATGTTTGTGTCACTTGTGTTTGTTGCCTGGGGCTATGTGAGAGCACAACTTTTCCTGGCATGACTGCTCTTGGAAAATCAGCTTCCAATCCATATATGATAGTATTCATGGAAACCATAATTCTAATTTACATGCACTGATTTCCATGCCAGAAACCATGCTGCCATCCAAGCTGGCCCTCAAATGCTATCCTGTGACTTCCCTGCCCCATCACAGTCAACCAATGCACTTAAAACTCAATTTTTTTCCAGGGATTGTTAGTAACCCACAGCCTAGAAAAAGAAAACTTCCCCCAAATTCATGTGGTGGCTCAGCACTACAAATGTATTCAGGAGGCTTCCCGATAGGTATTTTCTAAGACACTACACAGGCAAAACAAACTAACCCTTGAGAACTAAATTTTTCAAATACAAATTTCTTACATATTGTTCATTCACATTTCCTCCCTTGCTTTCTCAAGCCCTTTACACCATGCTATAGAGACAAACTCACAGGTCACCAATGCGCAGGGAAGAACCTGGCCCTTTGAAAACCCTTCTGCCCTGGCCAAAGCTGGGGAGAGGTTCTCCTTCCTCTCCCCTTACTGAGCTCAGCCCAGGGACCTGCTTCCTCTGCTCCAGCCACTGCTGTGCTCTGTGCAATGGAGCAAAGGTTGGGGTGGTAGAGACAGTGTCCTTAATAAAGAAAAAATCTATTTCTAATGTCTATAAAAACCAAACCCAAATTCCCAGTTACTTCAACATGAGGTGTGGAGATAGAGTAATGGAGAATAGAGTTATTTATTAATAGAAGGGCATTTCAATAGAGATGGGAGGAGGTGATATGAACCAAATGGAGGTATTTACAGAAATAATGGTCAGGACATTTTACCCAGTTTGGCCAGGTGTCTCACCACTGCTTCTTAAGAACAGTTGTCTTGCTTTCCCTGAGAAAAGAGTTTTTGGGGAGCTGCATGCTCATGAAGCCCTGCCATCATTCAACCCATTTACCCTAGACCTGGCTTTCTTTTCCATCTGGAAGTGGAACCAGAAGGAGAAGTGCACAGAGGGGTCCTATTCTCGCTGGATTTTTTGGGAAGCAATGTGACACTGATAGACCACCCCTGCTCAGACCCTTCCACCCCACATCCAGAGCAGGGCTGAGGGAGCCACAGCCCCTCTGGAACACACCTTGCCTTTACCTGCCTGGTCAAGGAGCCTCAAGGTCAGAAGGCTTAAAAATTGCATGAGACCCCTCTCTGATTCCTATCACTGGCTCCCACAAAATGCAAAATTTCCCTAAATTTCTTGCCAGGTCCTTTTAAACACATACCTCTACCCTTGCTTGGCAAGCAAACAGTGCTGAAATTCCCACTTGTCTCTCTCTTGCAGCCCCTTCTGGGGTGGTTCATCAGCCATGCAAATAAAAAATCCTCTGAGAACCCGACGGCCAATTTCCCCTCTGCATTGCCAAGGAATGACAATTCACAGGGGTCTTCAGGGAGCCAGGACAGAGGAAAGGAGGAACGCGGCCCAGCGTGGCTGCATGAGGCAATCAAGCTTTCCCACCGCCATCCGTCCCCAGGGAGCATCCCAGCTCTTGTTGTGGAGAGCCAGCGGCGTCCCACCCCCCACCTTGTTAATCCCCTTTCACTGTGCTCCTGGCGCTCGCATCCCCTCCCTGACCCCCGGCAGCCCTGGGAAAAAGGCACCCAGTCCTGGCTGTCCCTTTCCCCCTCTACCTCACTGCGCAGGAGCGCAGGGAGGGGCGGAAGGAGAAGGGGACACGTGCGTTTTCTTAATTGATTTTGGTGAAAAAGGCAGCCGCGGTACTGTCAGATTAATTAGTTCCAGAGCTATTTGCAGTTATGAGCAACGTAAGATTAGTGGCCATTGCGTTTTTGTGTAGGGAGTGGCGGGGGAAGAAGGTTTTGTAAGCTTTTTTGCTCTGGCGGCCTTCCTTAAAAACACAGAATAAAAGAGAAAAGAGCCCTGGCTGCCAGCGCTGCCCTCAGGGCCAACTCCTGTCCTGTTGCAGCATTGAGGATGAGGTTGAAGTGGCCGCTTTGGTCTTTGTGACGTTCTCTGCCCCAGGCTGAACAAAACCAGTGCTTTGCTGCAGCTCTGGCCAGACTCTCCCCTCCTTGCAAAGGCTGGCCGAGCCTAAGTGTCATCCCGGTGCCGTCCCTGCCAAAATGTGGTGGCAACACCAGCTCCTGCATCCCTGCCAAAGCATGAAGTCGGGCAGCCAGACACACCTGTATCACCTCCAGAGATGCTTGGCCCCTTTTGTCCCCTCTTGCCCTCTGCCCTCAGCAGAGAGGGCTGAAGACTGGAGGAGGGCTAAACACCTGGGTACGGCTCACGGGGCTCAGATCCCTGACGAGATGCGAACGCCTGCTGCGACCTGATAACACGGCAGCATCTGACAGGGAGGCTCCGGCAGCGCTCCTCGTGCTGAGCAGCGCCTATTGTTTCGGAAGATATTGGCCTGCACTCATGCTTACATCTGGATCTCGATAAGCAAGCCTGTTTATGCATAAACAAGTAAAACATGCAGCAACATACCTCTGTATTCTTCCTCCCCTTCCTCCCCTTCTTTCTTTATTTCTGCTCTGCGTTCAGAATTGAGTCCCGGGAAAGGACAATTCTAGTGGGTCACACATATAGAATGCTGAGGAATGGCAAATATTTCAGGTGAATTTCCATAGTTTTCAAGGGTCTGGGTGGAGAGAAGCAAGGGAAGACACTTTTTGCCAGAACACAACACTACCAAATAGAGTCCAGCCAAGGTAGGAAAAAAAAAATGGTTTGGCCAATATACACCGTGTGTTCCTGCCTCTGGATTTGCACCCCGAGCCTTGTCTGCCCAGCCATGCACATAGGCACTCATGGCCCTACATTTTGCACATGCTCTTGTGGCAAGAGTGTTACATCTACTGCAAAAGCAAAAGAGCAGGAGTGTGGATTTTACAGTGATTAAAAATTATTTTAAAAAATTAACCTCCCCCTTTTTTGTCCCTCATTTGGTAAAAGGTCTGAGAAATGAGCAAACGCCATGTGTACCAAATACCAGTCTCAGCACTCTGTAGTCCCCACAGACTAGAACCATCTCTGAGACAAAACACTGCCAAAACTGTGTGCTCTTGGCTTGGACCCTGGGAGAAGGGAAACATCCAGCAATGCTGTTGGGGAGGCCCAAGCCATTTTCTTCAGAGAAACATGTCAGGAATTCAAGGACTTAGCTTTGCTGAAAAGCTAGCGTGCACTATTGCAGGTGCTGCTGTTGGCCCCTGTGCTGAACACTGAAAGTGAACCCTGGTACGCAGAGGAGCCTCAGTGCTGCATCACACCTGCCACATGAGTTGGGGCCTGTGCACAGGGGCCTTCAGGACACCATTTTTCAAAAAACAGTCTGAGGCTTACCTTGAGACATTCAAAGCACAGCCTTCCCCAAGAACTGACCCCGGGCACTTGTGCAACAACAGGGAACCAACTGCCAAGCCCATCCCCTTCATGCTTACTGTGCTGAGGGCTTAGTCCACTTGACCGCGAAGAAAAGCATCCCATTGCGTCTTCTGGTGTACTCCCAGGATTTGTCCCCAGCTCTCTTTGCTCAGACTACGTCATAAGCTCTGCCCTCAGCAGGACAGCAAGTTGCCACTGGGTGTTATATCCCTACATTAGGGCTCCCAGACCAAAAGCTATGTCCTTTACATGAGCTGGATGAATCCAAGAAGCAGGTTTCTGAATCCTAAAGCTGGTTTTCAGCTCTCCATCTTCCTAGAAAAAGAGGCATACAATGCCAAAGGTACTTATAACACTTAGGCAGTTTATCCAAGGAACTTTGTCCTTGACCAGCTCAGTGACAGCTGCAGCCCAGTTGTACAAACCTAATCACTAATCACAACTCACCTCAGAATCAGCTCGACACATTGAGCACTGCTCCAAGAAGCTCTCTTCAAGCCCTCTGCTCACAGGGGTCACTCAGCTCCAGGACAGGGGATGCAAGGGGGATAAGTGGAAAACTGGGGGAGGGACTTGTGTATTGGTCAAAAACTATCATTCCCACTCTGGCATTCTCCATTGTAGCTCAGAAGTGATGCTACTTTGACTGATTCCATGTGTGGGACCAAGCTGCCCATGCTATTCCTGCTGCCCACACAAGGACATGGATAAGACCATGGAGCTCCTCTGCAAGCACCAAGCAAGGACACTTGGATAGCAGGTGTCTATCTAATGCAAGCAAATGGCTCCTCAGTGAGGGGGGGGACTGTCTCTCCTCCCAGGAGCTCATCTTCAAGGACCTCCACTTGTTCCACTGCAGTGACTGCAAATACTGCTCCAGCACTAGTGCTGGTTTCTGGGCTGAAGCAGTGGCAGGTGTGTCTATGTCTGTACATAAGCAGCAAATTCCCAGTGGGCAAGACGGCATCCCTGGCCAGTGTGTGTTTGTTTCCAAGCATCTGTGCACATGTGATGTTTTGGGATCCAAGCAGGGCAGAAAGGCTGTTCTTACCCTTTTCCCATGCCCATTAAAGTAATTGGTCAGTCCCTCACCTGCTCCCTGGGTTGCCCAGGCCCCCCTTGTTGGATGTAGGTATAACACATTAGAAAATATGGGGGCACAAACACTTAGCATCCCTCCTGAATGTCTGTGTGCACATCATGGGGAACCTCACCTAAGTTTTGTACCACTTAGGACTCCTCCCTTGCCCTGCATACCAGCACCATTTGTGCATTTTTTACCTGTACAGATTTGCTTTACTTCAGAGGTCCACATCAGTAAAACATCTCCAGGAGGTTTCCTGCTAGAGAGCTTGGCTCTCAACAGGGACTAGTCTTCAAAGTGAGCACCTTCTTCATTAAAAGGCCTTAAACTGAGATTAAATAATCACTGATAAACCTGCTAATGGAGTCAGGCCTTCCCTGCTTGGATGAACCCCACATTTTCGGAGGAGGGTGGCATCACTTCTGCAGAATGCTTGAGTGGCCTCAAATAACACACTGAACTATCAGGCACAAGCCCAAGTGATGTTGTGAGCCAGCACTGAAATAATGAGAAGCTGATCTACAGCTTTTCCCCTCTGGTTTATTAAATGCATGCTCCACATACCACTTCCCACTGACTGGAAACAGGGAGAAAATCCCATAAAAGTAACTCATCATCCTTTCTTTCCCTGCAAAAATTCAAGGCTGTGGCTATGTATGGATGTTGTGAAGTGATAAAGTTGCTGTGGCTTCACAAGTTACCGCACATCAGCTGAACTGTGCCATGTGACTGTGCTCCCAGCTCCCTGCAACTGGGTGGTAAAACATGTTTGCTCATGATGGGGCTGGAGCAGGTACACTGGCATGCTCCAGATAAGCATGCTTTGCTGATAAGCAGTACCTCATTAAGCCCCAGGACTCAACGGCTTGCAATGCAATCCTTGCCCCAGAAGCCCCTCCTCTTCTCAAGTTGTAGCCCTCAGTCATGGAACAAGCAGCAGGAAACCCCTCTGGGAAAGTTGTCCATACTGGATTATTCCTATGCATTACATTGGGGGTTAGGTTTGTCAATAGGGAGAATTTAGGGCTAGAGACCATGTCAAAGAAGATTGGTAGAAGGACTGGCCAACCGTGTTGCTGAGTACAACTTCACCATAGCTGTGTCTGGAGAGGATACTGCAAATGACACCTGGAGATGAAAGTGGTTTGGTTTCAGGCAGTGAAACCAAAGTGCCCTGAACTTTGCTGGAGTCAGAGTCCATGGACATGAGTTACAGTAGCATTTGGACCTTCCAAGACTGAAGTAAGGTCCAGCCCTGGGTATGGGGCAGATCTAAAATGTGTCAGGCTCATTCTTGACTCCACTAAGTAGGATCAGGCCTCTTTGTCTTCATATCTCAAAAAATAACGTTTATTTGAGGTTCCTGCCCTTCCTTACTACCACTCAGAGGAGATGGTTGCCTTCTTGCCTGAACCTTGGTTTAGTCTTAAGCCCCAGCCCAAGTCACAGAAAAACTGGAAACAGACCCAGCTCTGTGTCCCCGCCTCTGAGGGCCTCTTCCAGTCAGCACTCCCCAGAGCCACCCCATTTCCCATCCCACATCCAACCTCCATGCTGAGACAGACACATGGGATCAATGCACGGGACTTGCTGACGCTCCCTCCTGTACAGAGTGGGGAATCTGTGTTTTTAAAGCCTTTTATGCTCAACATTCACACCTGCAAAAATAGCAGGCAAACTCCTGACCTCCCAAAACTGTGCACCAGGCACGTACCCTTCTCCACTCCTCCACCCAGATGCACTTGGGATGGGAGCTACAGATATTCAGGATGGGTTCTCCTTACCTAGGTGTTGCAGAGGTGAGGAGACATTCTTCAGGGCAAATTTTCTATTTATTTTTCAGTCTTGTTCTGAAGTCAGGCAGGTTCCTCTATTCTACCCCAGTGGGAGGTTGACCCAGTGTGCCCAACTTTGACCATCATCCCCAGGAATGTTGTTCCAAGGCCAAGCACAGCAGCCCCCGCAACAAGGCTGACCCATGGGGAGGCATCTAATGACAGTTTGACTGGTGGAGCAAAGCATGACTCATGTTTGTTTGGATAGTCAAAGGACTTGGAACAAATCTAACTTGTGTTGGTTTAGATAAAAGGACCCCAGCCTTGTCACAGATCAACAGAGCTGATGAGAAATCACTTGTGTAGACCTTTTCAGCCCTCAGATGCTTTTAAAACAGAAAAAAAAAATATAACAACAGTATTAATTATTCTTTAGGTTGGGAAAGACCTTTAAAATCGTCAAGTCCAACCATTAAACCAAGTGCTGCCAATCCCACCACTAACCTACCACAACGAGATGGCTTTTAAAAACCTCGAGGGATGGTGATTCAACCACTGGCATAGGCAGCCTCATCCAATTCTTGACAATCCTTTCCTTGAAGAAACTTTTCCTAATATTAATCTAATCAAAATAATAATAGGGGTTTTTTTCCACAACTTGGAGGCACTCAATTCTTTCTGGATCAGGGCTCACTAGAGTGTTGTCTTGGTTTGAAAGACAGGTGTCTGCTAAGGAGGGGGCAGGACCTCCTTAGGAAATGTGGAATTCAAGTCCCCTCCCTCCAAATTATTATAATTTAAGAAATTAAAGGGGCTTTCAGGTAGAGTTATGGGGATAGGGATAACAGCTCTTTACTAGTATTTATAACAATGCAAACAAACAATAACAAAGAAGCAAGAATACTAAACAGAACCCGGCAAGACCTCGAGGGGCTTTGTTCTCACAAAGCTCGGTACAATCTGATATCACTCGGGAGCACCAGGCTGGAACGGTGGAAAAATCCCAGAGCGGTGGGTGAGAGCAGCTCTGCAGTGGTAGCTAGAGCGGAAGGAATGTCCCAAAAGGGGAGGAGATACAGTGCCGCAGAAAACCTCAAACCAGTGCCTAGAAAACGGCGGCGGCAGGACAGGGTGCGCCCAACAGGGCAGGAGAAGATGAACTCAGCTGTTCTGGAGCTCAGGAGCCGATGATGGTAGACTTTCTCAGGACCAGAGCCAACGAAAATCTCCCGCAGCAGCAGCCAGATCTGCCCTCTCCGATGCCAGGAGCAAGAGGGAGCCACTGTCCCCCCGCCCTGTCCTTTCTCTGCCTTGGTCAAGCACCCATAAGCACCCAGCAATTAGTTCCCTAGCAACCCACCGGGAAAAAAATTCCCTAGCAAAAAGGAAACAAATCCAACCGCCAACAGGTGCCAAGATCAAGATCAGGGATTGGGGCTGCGTAGTTGAGATCACCTGTCATCTGGGTGACAAAAAGCTTGGGACATTTTGCTGTGTGGTGCCTGCTGACCTGGCTGACAATCCTTGCCCTTACGGACCCAATATCTGGCTAGGAGGGAAGTGAAGACTGGACATGGCATGCCTGGAGTGGGGAACTGAGGGGAACAGTGGCTGCAATATCCACATCCATCTGGCATACTGAAGCAGGGAATGAAGGAAAAGGAAGAAGGGAGCTGGTAGGAAAGAAAATCCCAAAGATCCTCAGATAATAAGCACCATTAAGGTTAGTTTGTCTCATGATTGTTTCTTATTAAAAAGAGACTGTATTTTATCTGTGCAGGATATGCTGTTTGGATGAGGGAATTAGCAGAGTGACTGCCTCCATATCATCTAATTAGCAAAAATGTTGATAAGCAGATACAATCACATATGATTAGGATCCTTTTAAAAAGCCACTCCATTAATTAAATAGACAGAAAGGCTGCCTACAGCCCTCACGTGCCACTGATTAGAATACAAATATTTACACTAATCTCACCTCCATCAGACATGGGACACTTTTGAGTATTTTTAGTGACATCAGATTACTATTGATTTTCATCCCCAATGTCAGAACCATTTTGTTAGGATCTGAAAGTGCTGCCTTCAGTTTCGGATGCTTTAAATCATGTTAAGGGTTTATCTTAATGACGCTTCTGATAACCACTGTTCAGGTCACTCGTACCTTCTCTTCAAAGAACACAGTCTGGGCCAGCTTTTATTGTTTGTACTTGAAATTTAAGATATGAAAAACATTTCTCATTTCAAAGCCTTGGTTTCTAGCGATGGGACTGCCAGGCCAGTTTGGGTCTAGTTACTTGATGTGTGCATGTCTCATTTCCGTTTCTCCCTGCCTCTCATTGACCCTTGCTTTTTTCCTTGCAAACCCTTTTGGCTCACAGCAGCGGCCTGTCTTCAATGGCTGCTAATCACTGACGCCTGCTGCAGGCAGCAGACAAACAGGCAGTGAGCGTCCTCCATTCAGGGATGACAGGAGAAAAACACTCCCTACTTTTCAGCTGGATAGGACGCACTAAATCCAAGACAGATAACCCAGTGCACCAGCCAGTCTGAGATGGGCTCTCAACATCAAAAGTGGGGGAAGAGATGCTTTGCAAAGAGAGAGCAAAAGGCAGTCACCTCCCTTCCATGCATAGCCCCACTCCCCAAAGTTGATAACTGGCCTGGGACCCACTCCAACAGACTTTTCTGATGTCCAATTTTCCCTTCTGGGTAGTAGAGAGTAGGAACAGTAATTCTTGAAATTTCTGCCAAGTATCTGCAAGAGGACTGTGCTGGCAGTGGCTAGGACCTGTCAGAACCTTCTGTGGACTTGTGGGTGGTCAGCTTGGATCACCCTCAAGTCCAATGGACAATCCTTAAAAAATCTAGTCCCTTTCATGAAGATTTCAAGCCTAAGACTACAGTCTGAGTGAGCCATCAAGTCTTAGCTCTCCCCTCAGTGTAGAAAACCACTTCAGGGTGTTTTGGCAATGCAAAGAGCCCTCTGAGCTCAAATGGGCAGCAGCAGCTTGCTGTTGGGCCCAGGTTACTTTTGCCATTTCTACAGAACAAACAACATCCAACAGAAAAATAAATCATGTGGCACAACCACTCTTCTAATTAGGAAGACTTCTGTGCCAAAGGAAGCAAAAGCTGAGATATCTCCAGTGAGGTGAGCCCACGGGACCATGAGCTCCTTTGCTTTGCAGTTCCTTCAGCTCAGCCCCCAGGCCTGCACTGCTCTATGGCAACTTCTACTGCCCAAATCTGACAAGCACCTCTGTGCTACTGCCCCATCACTGACGAATGAGAACGCCAGCAGTATAAATACCTTTCCCAACACTGTCAGTTCAGTTGCCTTCCTCCTTCTATCTCCATTACTGCCACCAGGCTGACATGACTGCCCCTTGCTTTCACAGCCCCCCCAGCTGTGTGTTAGGACAGCAGCCAGCTCATACGCTGTGCATATGCTCTTTTTGGTCTGGCTGGCTCTTGACTTCTTCCTGAAGTGTGGGATAATGGAAAAGAGGGCAGTGATCTGCAACATATGCTGCTATTAGTAGGTGTTTATGACACTGTGTTACAGACAGATGAATTCTCATTATTGGCACTTACTTGGAGACCTTCTTCATGCAGTGTTTCCCTCTGAGGATATTGTGTTTCCCACCAGAATGGCAAATCCAAGGAATAGAAACAGATGCAGGATAACACTAGATTTGATTGCCTGTGTCAAGTTCTGGGCCATCTCTGTTGTACACGCATACATACCTTGGGACAGGTATCCAAAAAGGCACATAGAAAAGAGGCTAAGCTTGGTAATTCTGGGAATTTAATTTACTATCAACATGAAAATAAGGCTCTTCTGAAAGTGTTAAGCTTGTCTATAAATTCAGAAAAAAATATGATGTCCATCTAATCATGATTTTAGGAAAAATTCCCACTCAGGGTTTAAAAATGGCCACATGGGGAAGTTCCAGTGATTCGCTACCTTCATAAAGAAGGATGTGCACTGTATTTTGAATTTAAATTTGGTTAATGATATCTTCTAACTGCTTTGTCTGGCAGCCTGAGGATCCCCATGGCACTGAATTTCTGTTCCCATGCAGGTTCTTGCTGGCATTGAACTTCCTCTTTCCCCAAGTCTCTCACTCCAGAGTGTATTTTCCAATCCCTTAGTCACATTTTATGGCCTTTCCCTGGGCTTTCTCTGATTTATCAACACTCTTTCTGAACTATGGGTAGCCAAACTGCAGCTTCCCTATAGCTGCTGCCATAGGGAATTATGTCCCATGGGATAATATGACCTGACTACACCACACTTCCCTGGATTGCACAGGAATCCACAGTGACTGAGAATCTCGCTGTAGGAGAGGTTCAGGCAAAAACTAGTCTGACAAAGTCATGATGGTGGTAAAACAGTGAAAAACTTTGCCTAGGGAAGCTGTGGACGCCCCATCCCTGGAAGTGTTCAAAGCCAGTTTGATTGAGGCATTAAGTAACCAGTTCTAGTGGAAAGAGACCCTGCCCATGGCAGGGGCAGGGAGTAGATGACCTTTAAAAAAGGTCACTTCCCACCCAAACCATTTTATGATTCTGTGTCAGTTCTACATCACAGCTGTATCAGCACAGTTACATCCAGCAGCTACAACTTCATGTGCATGATGTACATTTAGAAACAGAAGGCCAGTGACAACCAACTCCACCCTAGAATGTGCTCAGGACAACTGAACCAGGATTGGCTGAACTCTCTCTGAGGTCACAATCTCACAGCTTGTGAGCAACAGGTTTGAAAAGAATGTCTATGGTCAGGCAGCTCTTGGTGGCCTTGCACTGCAGCAGGACAGAGCAGCTCATGGGGCAGACTGAACATCTCCGCACTTGTGAGGAGTGCAGTGTCACTGGGTATCCAGGAGTGTCTGCATGCTGATCAACCTTGGTGGGAGAAACATAGCCAGGCATCTTCCAAAAAAACCCAGCATTTCTCTGACATGGTAGATTACTACAAGGTCCTTGGACTGCAAAAAAATGCCTCACAGGATGATATAAAGAAATCCTACCACAAACTGGCACTAAAATGGCATCCTGATAAGAATCCCAGAAACAAAGAGGAAGCTGAGAAGAAATTCAAAGAAATTGTTGAAGCATATGAGATTTTGTCCGACCCTCAGAAGCGATCACTCTATGACAAGTCTGTTGAGGAGAGCAGAACCCTCAGAGAAAGGGCTGCAGCAGGTTATAACAGCTTCTTTGGTTCCCATCATGGATTCCCCCATCAAGAAGAGGTCTTTGGAGGGATGTATCCATTTACATGTATATTCTTGAACCCTTTTGACATCCGAATCAATGATGAAAACTGGCAGAGCACAAGTGGAAGAGGAGGATGGTCCAGGGAGCCATTTGTGCAGTGGAATTCGTTCTGTCCCAGTGGGCACCCCACCTCCTTCTTTGCTGAAAACACAGCTGGGCTATACGGTGTCAGAACAGTGATAACCACTACTGAAGTGATCAATGGCAAGACCATCACCACCCGGAAAATCATTGAGGATGGGCAGGAGACAAAAGAAGTAGAAGAAGATGGCCAGCTGAAGTCTGTAATAATCAATGGGAGAGACTACCTGAATTCTTAATGTCACCAGCACAAGCATTAACTGCAAGCTGTGGGATGTGCTCTCATAGCTCAACTAGTGGGATCTACTACAAGCAGTATCAATAAATTCTGAGTTCATGACACAACCGATGCAAACTTCTCAATGGTTGGGAACAAAATATTTCACAGGTAAAGATATGGTTATGCTAAACTAAAGAGTGTGAGTTCACAAAACCTGAATGAGGTGACAGAGAGTGATTATTCAGTAAATGTGTATCATGAATACACGTGAAAGCAACCTTAAAGGTTTGTCAAAGAGACCAAATTGATTAATACAGCAATAGGAGACAAGCTGTTTTGTGGGCATGTAAGAGAACCCTGTAACAAGCTATAGCTTTCCTTTCCACTCCTTGAGAAAGTATTAAAGTATTAAAGTATTAAAGTCTACCAGCTGGATGAATAAAGCCTTGTGCAACTCTTATACACAACACTGACACTAAGTGAAGAATACCCTTCCTACTTTTGATGCATGAGAAGATGCATATCCATTGAGAAATGTTTTTATACATGGGCAAGAAGGTTGGTAGGGGGCAGTGGGACATGGAGAGCTAGAGAATGGCATAGGAAAAAACAAAGGAAGGAAGAAAATGTCATTCCTCCAACAGTAAAAGAAAATTGGGGCTTTCTTGAGAATGCCCTGCAAATTATGACCAGACATCCTGATGGAAGTACTGCATAGCTCAGGGGTTGAAAGTGAGCTGGGAAAAGGTGAATTTGGCTCTCTGACTGGGACAATCTGTATTCCCTCTCTGCCTGGAGTCATTCAAACACAAAGAGCTAAATTCAAACCATAAGCCAGCAGATTCCTGGGGCCTGAGTTTAGCCCCCTCTTTGTACAAAGCTGAATGTGAAGACTTAGATGGTGCTTTACCATCATTATTGTCTTGCTCACAGCTGCAAGAGCCAGTTCACAATGCATTTCTTGCACAGCCTGCCACCAGCTGCTCTTGTCCTCCACTGAGCTACGGAATGTGCTCCCAATGTTTCTGCCCTCCCCTGGGCTGACATGAACAGCTGAGCCTTGCTTGGCCTTAAGATTTTAAATGCTTAAGATCACCTTAAGCAGTTTTGGTCCCATGCTACATCCTCTTGGGTTTCCCAGATTTCCCTGCCCAGTGATGTCTCCTTGAAGACTGGAACTAGTTTTCAGGGACATTTTCACTCTAATCCAGATGGCAATTCCTGCCTGCGTCTGGGCAGCTCTATGCATCTGTGTCCTCTGCTGTAAAATGGCAATAACAAATTCCTGTGCTTTGAAGGAGACTGTGAGGTAGTGTTGCTAGAAAAGGACTCTGGGCAATAACCAATAAGCTAACTTAGCCAGAATGCTGCCACCCCTTATTCAAAGGCTTTTTCTCTTGCAAAGACAAATGTAGCTTAAATCACCATCCTTAGCAATTGATGCCATGTCCAGCTTGGAAAAACAGACAAAAACTGCATTTATTATGTTAAGGGCTGATAAGCCCCGCTCCCAGTGAGAAGACAGAGCTGGGCAGCAAGTGGAGGCTTAACTGCTAGATGCAAGGAGGGAGACCAGTGGCAATGGGAGCAGGGAAAACCTCCATGCAGGGACAAACCACGTCTGCTGCTCCTCCACGGTTTGGAAACCATCAACAGTCCTGCAGGCATTGAGACTCTGAGAACTGCAAATATGTAAGGGGCTTGATACAGAAAGATTATTTTGATCAGAGCAAACATGAGTAAGTATTCCTATCAACACTTCTCCTGTGGACACCATGTTCATGAGAGATGGTTTCCTGAATTTATGTTATGCTGCCTTAGAGGAAGTCCAAGGTAAAAACCCAGACCAAACAAACAAAAAGTCAATAACAACAACAACAAAAATCAAACTGCACATTTTGGAGTGAAACTGAAATGGTCTTTGATCAAAATAACATGTTTGGAAATCTGGACCAGAGTTGAATTCCCAGTTCCTCAAACTTTTAGGCTTCCTAGGGCTAAAGCTTGGCTTCAGTCTTGTCTCCAATGGGATATTAATTTATGCACATCAATATTTCTTGATCTGAGACAAAGATATGCAAGTCTATATACATCTTAGACCTTTCTTTCCTTGGGTCAGTATTTCCCTCTTCTGTGTTGGTATCTAAAGCAGCACCTAAGAGCAAGTTCTTCCTTTTTTCATCCCTGGGTCAGAGTGTTGCTTCTTGCAGTACCAGGGATCTCCTGGGGCAGCTCTGGCAGCTGCACATACCAAACCTGCTGGAAGGAATAAGGGAACACAGATTGGAAAGAGATCCAGCTCACCCAGAAAGTGTCAAGTCCAGGAGGACCTACAGATCCTCTTCCATTTCTTCCTCTGCACTGAAGACCACAGAATGCCTTGCAGCACTTTCTTTGAGCTATATATCTGAGATTAAAGAAAACCAAAACAAATCAAGATCATAAAGGTCTGGCAGTAAGAGAGGAGGTCAATCAGCATTAGCAAAGTCCTGCATTCCTGCAATAGCAAGAAATCTGCCAGGTGTGCCCCAACCACCCCTGGAATGGGTTGTGTCTCTGTTAGAGTAACTAACAGAGACACAATCCATTCTCTTAAGTTCTGTAAGTGAACCCCAACATACCTTGTCTTGGAAGCAAACCCTTTTCTGTCCCAGGACACTGGATCTGACTAACATTGAGCCTGGCAACAAAACACCAACACCTTCAAGGAGTTTTAAAAAACTTTTTCCCATGCCATTTAGCAGTCACAGCATCAGAGGAGGCAGCACCAGATGCCCAACCAGCCACAGCATAAATTTGTGAGTCCTTGCCGTGCCCAGTTCCAGTTCTCTGATCCCCTTCCAAAAATGCCTCTTCCCTCCAAAAACCTGTATTTTAGGACCTTGCCTGGTCAGTGGTGAGACTTTCAGGTGTGTTCATGGCTGAAGGTGCTTGCATGTCAATCCTCCTGTGAGGACCAGGGGTACCAGCTGCACACCCTTGTGCTTAGCTACTGATGGAACCCCCCCCATCATCCTTCCAGTCACTGCTGGGCTTGATGGGCTTATTTCCAGCACCAGCTCTGCTTGAAGATGTTACACTTGTGGGCAGCTGGAAGCCTCCCCTCTGACTGCAGCTCCATCACGGAGTGCAGCCAGCAGCCTGTGCTTGAGAGGCTGTCATTATTTTATTAGCAGGGCCCACAACTACTTCAATGTGGGCTTAAGCTGCAAAAACAAAAACATACATAAAACCATTTGGAATTACTTCATAAAATACTAAATCATTATATTAACTGACTGACCTTTGCTCTATGCAGACCTGCTAATTTTAGCAATTACAGCCAACAATTTGAACAGCAAGTGGGCAACTGTTTAACAATAATGACATCTGCCTGGAAAATCAAATTATGTTTAAACATCTTTAAATCCCCACTAGGGGATACCTGCTTTTTTTTTTTTTGCAACTGTTGGTCCCCATTTAATAGGATTTTAAACTCACAGCCAGCTGCACACTCTGGTGGCAGCAGCCCCTCTCCCTGGAGTAACAGCAAGAGGACTGACATCCCATTAGGCAGAGAGTGTGTCTCTCCTTGGACAGTGATGGAAGTGGTTTGGGTTTTGACAGCTTAATCTGATAGAAGGGTGCATTAGCTGGATCCCTTTGCTTGCCTGTGCCCCTGCAGATATTGCTCCCCTCCACAGCCCCCTAAGGTTACATGTGCTGGACACATCCAGGACTGATCTCCACTGGCTGTTGCTTGGGGAGGATGGAACCTTGCTACCAAGATTTGCTTTGCAGCTTTCATTGCTGTTTGTGGAGCAACTGACATGAGATTTCCTCCTGCAATGTCTAAGACACAATCTAGTTTTATTTTTGGTGATGAGTTCTGTTTCTTCCCTCTCTTTTCTCTCTTCTCTCCTTCTGTATCCCCAGCTACTTAAATCCCTCCCTGATGTTCTCTGCATCATGGGTGAAACTCCAACACTGAGATCTGTTCTTCCCTATAATGGGCTAAAATATGGCTACAACAGCCTGTAGTTGCTGTTGTAGCCATATTTCAGGTCTGTAGGTTTTTCTTGCTAAGAAAAGTGGCATCAGAAGCAAATGGACCAGTGAGGAAGGGTGAGCACGAGACCACCCAAATCTCCACTGAAGCATACCAATACAGACCAAGACCCTCCACCATAAAATTAAGGTCCTTATTCAGCCCCCCGTTAGGTTGCTGCAATGACCTCAGCTCTGTTGATCTGAGAATAGTCTCAGCTTCATGGTTCCACTCCTGATCACTCAGCACCCTGGGCTGCAAGGCTGTTGTCAGATATTTGAATTGAGATACAAGAACAGAGTATTTCCACCGCTTCTCCTCTCTCCCTCTCTCTCTCTCCCTTCCCAGCCAGTCTGGCACTTCTCTGATGGAGCGTGCAGCAAAATCACAATCACATGTTTGCAGCAGTAGGAGGCCATTGGCATGGAAGTGGCAGTGATGTCACTACAAACATTTCTACCCTATCCCATTTCTCCAGTACAGTCTCCGTTTTTATGACCCCATCCTGCGATCTGCAGGAAATCAAATTGTCCTGATACTATTTTGAGCGCTGGTGTCATGGCATCAATATATAACGGCGTGGTGTCAAGCTGGAGAGGCTGGAGCACTCTGTCACAGTGCCACAGCCGGTTTGTTTTGTGCAGCTGAAGGAATGGATTGCAGCCCTGCAGATCGTGTGCTTGCCGTGCTGGGACCCTCGCAATGTGTGTGCTGAGCCAAGGGGGTGAGCTGAGCAGGGCATACTGCAGGGCAGGCCTGGCCTATGTTCATCAGCAGCTCCTGCACCCTGTTGGAGGTTACCAGACCCTGGGGCAACACAGTACTGGGGGCAGAGCCAGCGCACGGGCACGCAGCATGTGGTTCCTACACCCTGGCACAGTGGATGCCAACTGCCCTAGGGGCTGCATGCAAGAGAGGAGCATGATTGCAAGACACTGAACGGTAAGGGGAGATCTGGGGAAAGACAGACACTGGCAGGGTGCCTAGAACACAAAACCAAATGACAATCTGACCAAAATGGGGAGAAACAGCAACCAGCAGCTACAAATACTTGTCTGAACTAGGATTGCCATGTTAGATACCCCTGTCTATCAAACTGAGATTTAAACAGCAGTTTCGATTCCACTGTGCTCATAAATCCTGCTCTGATGCTTCTCACCAACACATGAACCCCTGCAGACTGGAGCTCTTCCTTGTGCCTGTGCCTCACAGGAAAGATTCAGGTCCTGCAGTATCTCCTGCCAATTAAGCTCCAGTGGCACTCTTACCTGATTCATCTCCTGCACCCAAATCTTATCTTCTCCTCAAAGAACATCAGACCTGCATGGCATACACAAAACACTCCTGAACTGAGATCTTGAACAGAAGAAACGACATCTGCAGCAAAATTTTATCTATTGGACAAAGCTTATCCTGGAAGAACTTAAGAACCCACAGAGTCCCGAAGCAGAGCAGGAACAAGTACCAGTTTGACTAAAAATAAGCAGCAGGAGAGACGTGGTGGCCCAGAGCTCCTAGTGAGTAAGAAAATACGAACTGCTTTTCAGAAAGTGTAGTGGGAGCTTCTCTGTTACTTCTTTTAATGTAAGGCACAGGATAATCCCATATCTTTAAAGTTTTTGCAGAAGGGTGCATGTTTGAATCCTACATTAAGAGCAGCTTCTCCAGGAGAAACATTTTTATTCAGGCTGTGTTATGAAAAGCTAGAGCCTCCTTGTGAAGGCAGAAGAGAGCCTGGTGACAGAATATGAGTGTCTCAAGGCTGACACAATGTGTGCCAAGCATTCCTGTGTGCTTGCTCCCCACAGTACCAGAAAATACCATCCTACAACCCCAGAGAGGAAGGGGTTTTAACCCTTGAGGCACTTCGTTTCTGATTTTGCTTTCAAGCACATGGTGTGATGGTTGGGGTGTCCTGTGCAGAGCCAGGAGTTGGACTCGATAAGCCTGGGATCCATTCCAACTCAGTGTGTTCTGTGATTCTATGATAAAATTCCATTATCTCATCTGAACCTCACCAAGACTGAATGTGACTATTTGCCTTTAGCCATAACTGCTAAACTCACTGCATCCACAGGAGTCAGTGCTGAGACAACTATTTTGTAACCTCCTGTATGGGGAACATTAGTAATTGAAGATAGCATCCAGCAGCCTTCCAGCCTAAGATAACACTTAAGTTTCCATGAAATTGAACTGACCCATGAATTGAGTCATTAGTCATCTCCTCCAGCTTTCATTTTCAAACCCTCTTTTATCTTTGGCTACAATTAGCACTCAATTGCATTCACCTTTGGTCCCCCTCCAAAAAGCACCAGGCAAAGGAGCTCATGGGACTTGAATACCACCCACTTCTCAAGCATTCAAGAAAGTTCTTTACTGTTTGACTTCAGTATCTGCTTTCCCAATTCCATGGGGCTATGCCCTGTAACTCTCTCTCTTCCTGGCCGGCAGAACTTTGTTCCTTCCTTCCCCAGACTCAGACCTCCCTGGTGCCGCTACAGACAGCTCCTCACTTTCCCATGCCCTTGATCACTCAGTATCTTGGCTCAGTGACACCATCCAACCTTTCCAGCTCTTCTTCTTCCTCACTTTACCCTGAATTCCTCTCACCTTCCTCCAATGCCTTCCAGGAGCTGCTTTCTTGCCTTCCTCCTACTGCTTGCAAATTCTTTCCTTCCCACTTTGGACACTACACTCCTGTAAATAAATAGTTGCTTGAACTGCTCCGTTAAGAACCTGGTCTCTTCCCACTACCCAAGCATGAGGAGAACCTTCAATGGTGTTAAGGCAGCTGCAGAATGAGGCCCAGCAGCATCAAGTGACTTGGCAAGGAGTGACATTGGTGTTACAGAGACAGAGACATATGTTCCAGCGTGGTCAAAAATGAGGAGATCATGTAGGGTGATAACATTTTTGTTAATCTAATTTTTTATTTTATTATTCCCTCTCTTGTGGTCCCTTCCATTCCCACAATGAACAGGGGGTTTTATTGCTGGGGTTAAAAAACATGAATTTGCATTACATCCTGGCTCCCACTGTAATACTTTAGTCTTGTTTCTCTCTCGTCCCCTCTCCAGAACAACTGATGCTATCACAGCCTGATTTAATTTCAAAGACGGATTGTGATTTGGCAGTCGGGGGGGAGGGGGGGGGGGGGA